>VMDO01020181.1:0-38063 GCA_007922755.1 Pedetes capensis | reverse complement strand
CAGGGGAAACACTATTGTCAGTGCTTCTCTGCTGTTCATAGGGTTTTCAATGGCAGATTGATTTTTGGGAGGGGGTTGCCAGGTCCTTCTCCCAAGCCTACAGCTTCTGGTGTTCCCAGGCGGTCTCCCATCCAGGTACTAACCAGGCCCAACCCTGCTTAGCTTCCGAGATCTGACGGGATTGGATGCCACAGGGCTATGGCTGCAGGGTATATAGATATAGATATAATCATATTCCTTGGGTTCTTATATTTCCCTTTCAACATTTTAAATACAAAAATAAATCATAAGATCAGAACCATGTTTATCTATTTTGAGAATTTTGCCTCCAGGAAAACAGATGCTAGAAATCCTAGCCACTAGTCTGATATAAGATTAAGATAAAAAAGACCTACAAACAAAGAAAACAAGATACACCCAGGAGATGGATCACAGGCTTATGAATGGAAATTGTCCTTCTATAAATGTGTCCCTAGTTTCTCTCTGTGTCTCTATTTTATAGCTGATTCTTTTTCTCCATAATTTTCTGTAGCCCATTAAGAGGTATATTGAAGAACTCATGCTATCTTGCCTAATTCTGGTCATCTGACTTGGTCTTACTAGCAAATTGAAAACCCAAGGTACTTAACTCAAGTCCCTCTTGAACTGTCCTTGGTACTAACCATACCCACTCTTGCCCTCAGAAGGTTCCATTATGGACCAGCTCTCCACACATATATCTTGGCATTTGTAATTTCAGGTTTAATATCTTATTTTATTTCTACTTAGAAAATGAAGATCACATTTCCATAATCCATGGGGAAAATAAGAATCTTCACTGTGAGAATCCTCATAAATAACTCAGCAATCCATACATAGTATTTTATATTCATTCCTCCTCAAACAAATATCAATATTTATGTTTGTATGGTATTTGTGAGTTTTTACATTTAAAAATAGGGTATTTAAAATAGATTTCATATACATGAACTTTCTTGAACTTGTTTCTTTGGAAGCATATTTTAATGTTCTTTCTGGAAGGGACTGGTCAGTAGGGAGCATGAGGCCAGGGAGCCAGGAGCATGAAGCTATTCAAAGTAGTGGTACAAAGGACCTCTAGAAATGACAAATGCCACTTGGAAAATTCTTTATCATAGTCACTTGAAATATCTGTCTGATAAGGACTAAATTAGCCAGAAATTGTCACAAAAAGGCACGAAATCATTATTGGCTATCAGGATTAATTTGCATTTCCTAAACACATCAAAGATTTTATCCTCTAAGAGATTTTCCAGTCTGTATTTCAGTTTTATTTGCTCCAAAAGAGGAGAATGTTAGGTTTACAGGGAAACAGCAGAGAGAGTGGAGGAAAATACCTTCACACCTACCTGAAAGGCATTCTTACATTCATTTGTTCTGCATATCTTCCAAGGACTTCCCATGGGGCATGCAACTTCACAAAGATAATGTCACTATTTATTAGAGAGGACTGAAATAGAAAAAAAGAAACTAAATTGAAAAGTATATCCACATCTCTCATGGTTTAAATTGAATGTTCATACTTAGAGAGTATGAACTTGTATAGGATTTACGATTTGGGGCATTCTTCAGCAATAAGCCAGACCTTTAAATTATGCACATATTCATTCAACAAATATCCCATTGTGTCAGGCTCTGGAGATCCAGCTGTGAATAGGAGAAATAGAGATGACATTTACATTCTGCACAAATATTTTAAAAATAGGAGAGGCAAAAGTAACTTTAAAACAAAGACATAAATTCAGATAATGATGAGTGTTCTGGAGATTAAGTACTGGGAGAAGGAGCTATGTGGCAGGGACAGAACTACTTTGGACCAAGGGTCAAGGAAAAGCCTCTTTGTGGAGGTGACATATGAATTGAGACCTAAAGGAAAGGAGCAAGCTGGAGAAAGAACATAGGATGTGTGTTCTGAGTGCAAAGGCCCTGAGCTGGGAAACTGCTCAATGAATTAAAGGCACAGAAAGAAGAGTGGCTGAGGCATATGAAATACAGAAGAGAGGCATCAGAAGAGGCTGGAAAAGTGAGCACAGAGCATGCAGCACTTCATAGACAGGTGGGATATTCTTGGGACGTGGGGATGCCTTCTTCATATTGGTGTCTGAGATCACTATGGAGAATATAAGAGAGAGTTGCACTAAAAGAAGAGAGAAGGGCAAATCTCTCAATCATCCAGGCAAAAGCAAAAGTTAGTGAGGGCAGAGATGGATGGACCAATGAGACATGAGATTTGAATCTGGGTTGGTGTTAGGTAAATCTTTTTCAAATGACTGTGTTCTTTGACCCAAAACCTTTGCCTCATTTGGGGGCTTTTAATTAACAAAGAGTATGGACAAGGCAGTAAACCAGGACTTCACATCATGATAACCACCCAACAGATTTTGGTTTCTGCCTCTAGCAGAAGGGACAGGAACAACCAACTGGGAACTTTCTCTTTGGACTCTGCCTCACAGTGGGAGGGGTAGGCTGTGGAAGGAGGTAGAAGAAAACAGTGAGTCAGACAGTTTAAATTAGAAAAGTAGCCACTTATCTTCCAAATATTCCCCATACAGACTGCATTTCATTTAAATTGTTAATTTAAGAATGTTGACTATTTTTTGTATAGTTTATGAAAACAGAAGCTCTGTTTTATGTTCTCACTGGGGTAAATCTGCACTACAGAGAATTTTTTAAAATTTGCAGATGATGTACAATTGTAATTCATGTCTCATACTTTAATTCAGAGTCTTTTTGCTGGGGTTATAAAATATTTTACTTAATTTATATAAACTCATCAAGATATTATGAAAATCAAGCTGGTGTCAACTATAGTGTTCTCAAGGACTCTGGTGTGATGCCAAATTTCCCATGGGTAAGAGGCTCAATGCCCATTATCACAGAAGTGGGGGCATCCTTTGATACTGGTCTGGAAAATCAAACTTTCTGGCATTTCAGGCTGAAATGAGGTTTTATCTTCCAGCTTGGAACAAATAGTATCCCAGGATAACCTCTATAAAGACATGTAATATTTCTGTTATTCTGGGTCTGTCACAGTGCCTGGTACAGAGCATTCAACAATATTTGACTGATGCATCAATATGGTTAGCACAATGTGAGCAGTAAGACCTGGCCTAGGTGAATACTGTGAGTTCTATGAAGCAGGAAGTGACTATCAATGAAGTTATTCTTGGGGCCAACATAGCCGGTTTCTATGAATGAGGCACTTACCCAAGAAATGGATAAGCCAGTAACAACTGAAGATGGGATGATCAGTGCTTTGTTTCTTTGTAAAGACTGTATTTTTTTTTTTTTTTTGGTGGTTGTTCAATAACCTACTATAGTGAGTTCTCCTTGTATAGGTACTTTAAGCTAAGCAGTCAAGGATTTGTAAATGAGCTCATGGCTGTAATGTCTCTATGTAACATATAGAAATACACACACACACACACACACACACATACACACACACACACACACACACACACCCTACCACTACCAGGCCTGTCCCACACACACCTGCAGTTGCACTGAAGCTTTGGTGATCTGAGATGGTCCCACAACTTAACAGACGCATTGTTGTGGCTTTGGGCTTTGGAAAAGATTGCCACTTGCTTTCCAATATATAGTACAGTTTTCAAAGTTATAAGATAGAAGGAAGACTATATTTCCTAAAAGTAGTTCTTTTTGTTTATATTAACTATACACTTCAGAGTCTGGGACAGTTTTATGTGGCTTCCTCACCTGGAAATTTTATTCAAGATAATGAAATTCTTTAAATTCACTTATGTGCTATAGTTTGCATCTTAACTTCCCCAGAAGTCAAGGTGTTGGAGGCATGGTCGCCAACCTGTGGGTTTAGTGAGAGGTGGTAGAACCTTTAGATGGTGGGGCCTTGTGGAAGGGGATATTGGAATCCTCACACCTTCCTATTTCTTTCTTTCACTTCCACCCACCATGAGGTGAGTAGCTTTGCTCTACCACATACTACCCACCATGATACATTTCTTCATAATAGGCCTAAAATACCAGTGTCAACTCACTATGGACTGAAACCTCTGAAAGCATGAGTCAAGATAAACCTTTCATGTTTTGTAAGTTGATTATCTTAGATATTTTGTCATAGTAACACAAAGCTGACTGACACACTAGGTTTCTTGTAAGGTCATTTCCCATTTATGAAAGAGTAAAATTATGTAACATAGACAGACAATACATGGGAATGTGACTGATTTGCATAATCTGACCAATTCACTGAATCAAACCTTGAGTTAGAGCAGAATATATCTTTTAGAGTATATTCTCTCTATGGATTTACTGTGGTTGCTAGTTTTACAGAAAATAAACAATGCAGTGGAAAAACCAATCATTTGGATATCCTCCATAAATGCATGAAAACATTAAAGAGAACACATTAAAATATTCCACTAAAGGCACATCTTAAATGCCACCCTTCTGTGTGTGATGAAGCCAAGTTTGTTATCTGAACATATTCTGTGTCGATTAAAATTCTAATGTGGGATCTCTACAATTTTTTCTGCATAAAAACAGATCATTTTCCTTTATTCAGTTTGATAGAAAAACAATTTTATTTTTCTTATTATTTTAATAACAATGCAATCATTTCATTTATTTGTAGTCTTTGAAATTGTCAAAGAACCTTCACCTGTTACCTCACTTGATTCCCACACAAACTTGTGAGAGAGGCTTTTTGTCAATGTCCTAATGGGGGAGGGAAAGACATATCAAGTGACTTGTTTATGACCATACCAAATATTTGTCCCAGATGGAGCTGATTCCATACCTACATCTTGACACTCTTGCAAATATTTTTTGGGGGGACAGGTACTGAAGGTTGAGCCCAGGGACTCATAAAGGCATTGCAAGTGCTCTACCACTGAGCTGACAGCCCATTTTTTACTTTTTTTTTTTTTTTTTAATCTTGAGACAAGGTCTTGCTAAATTTCACAGGCTGCCTCTGGCCTCAAACTCGTGATCCTCCTGCCTCCGCCTCCCAAGTTGCTGGGATTATAGGAATGTGCCACTGTGCCTGGCTGCACTCTTGAGAATTTCATCATTATATTAAGGGGTTTAAGTAAATTCATGGCTTTATACATACATTTAAGATATATATTCTCTGAATTGTTCCTTTATCAGTTTACACAAACTAATCTTCTAAGAATATCATATTTTAGAAAATAAAGCAACAAAAACAAAGGGAAATTTTGAGCTATAAAGCAAATTTAAGCCACTAACAAACTGCAATTGGATTGGGATCTATTAAACTTATTTTTATCAACTTGAGTAAAATATTAACTGACTTCCCTTGAATGATGAAATATATCTATTCATGGGTCCTGTGTGTGTGTGTGTGTGTGTGTGTGTGTGTGTGTCCCTTCTACATGCTTTGGGGAAAATTAGTATATTGGGGCTTATTATTTATGTTCAACTTTTCAATGAGGAATTGAGAAGACATGACCTATTGCTTATTACTGAATATCTTTAGAATTTTAGCCCTGAAAAATAAATGTGAAACAAATGATTGATAATTATGTGGTTTATATATCACTCTTTTCTCCAGTGTTGAATGATTATCCTGCTGTTTCTAAATAGGTCTTTCCTCATTATTAAGTATTCTTCTCCACATAAATCAAAGTGTGCAAATGCCACACTTTGAAGAGAAATGAAAATCATTTTCATGAAACACAGAGTTGTTTCATTAACATGCTGAAATAAAGGTCTCTTAGGTTAGAACCTCGGGGAAAAGAAAAATGACCATTTAGTGAAGCTTGAAAAAAATATGCTTAGACAAATGACCAGAGAACTTAACAGGTAGCATGAAAACTATCTGGATTAGAAATAGACAATGAGCATAGAAGACATTTCTTCTTTCTTTCATTCAGCAAGAATATATTGCATACCTTCTATGCACTAGAGGCTAGAAATGCAAAGATATAGAAATCACAGTCATTGCCTTGGTGTGTAACAATTTTTTAAGGGAAGGTTAGATAAAGCAATAATAAGGAAAAAGAAAGAAGGAAGGAAAGAAAGAAAGAAAGAAAAGAAAAGAAAGAGACATTGAGAGAGACAGGCAGAGAGAGAGAGAGAGAGAGAGAGAGAGAGAGAGAGAGAGGGAGAGGAAGGAAGGAAAGGGAAGGAAGGAAAGAAGGAAGGAAGAGGAATAGGATGCCATAATCTAATCTGAGTAATCTGTTTTTCAAAGAAAGCTGTGTGTGTGTCTGTGTGTGTGTGTGTGTGTGTGTCTCTGTGTGTGTGTTTGTGTGTATGTATCTGCATTTCACAACTCCTGACACCATTTATTTAGAAGAGGAAATAGAAGGAAATCAGATTTGAGAGTGGAGATATGGAAATAGGGATTGGTGGTACAGAGATAGATCATGAACTCAGTAGTTTTGGAAAAGTTCAGTTCAAGATGTCTGTGAGAAGATCTCCTGTTAGTAGTTAGATAAATGATTCTGGAGCTTAATGGGGAAGTCTGGACCAGAGACACAAAGTTGGGCTGGGATATTGTTGATGTTGTTAGGTACCATCAAGTCAGGTCTGACTCACAGCAACTCTTACAGGGTTTTCTTTTGGGATTGCTTCGGGAGTGGATTGCTACATCCTTCTCCTGTTTTTGTGGTGCTGGGGTTTGAGCAGAAGACCTCAGAAAGCACAGAGTTGCCCTCTACCAATGCAGCTAAACCCCAGGACCTCAGGGCTAGGATATACATGGTATTTAAAGACTGGGTGAGATTTTAAGATATAGGAGAGCATAGCTACAGAGCCATGTGGAGGGATATACTACAAATGATAGACAAGAAAGCAGATTCCAAGGTAGGACAGGACATAGTTATGTTCATATTAGTATTTGCCTCTTACTAGCTCTGTGATCTTCATAAGCTATTTAACCTCTCTGTGCCTCAATTTTGTTTAACCACAAAATGAGAAATGATAGCAATAACTAGTTGACTGAATTGTATTAAATGGCATGATACAGGTAAAGTTTTCATAGTACATTGAAAAATACATTAGTTATTATTATCTCCAAGAGGGACCGTTTCACATTGGTGTTGTAGGAAAAACACAATGCTCCTACCCATCCAAGTTACAATCTGAGAAGGTGACAAAGAGGAAGCCAACACTGGGCAAGGATTTAGTAATCTGGCTATAAGGCTTAACTATAAGAAACCCTGAGAGTCAAGCCCCCAGTTCCAGTCTCTTATCCTTTCAGGATCCTTGTTGTTGTTGTTAGGTGCCATCAAGTCGGTATCTGACTCATAGCTACCCTACATACAACAGGCGAAACACTATTGTCAGTGCTTCTCTGCTGCGTAGGGTTTTCAAGGGCAGATTGATTTTTGGGAGTGGGTTGCCAGGTCCATCTCCCAAGCCTACAGCACCTGGTGTTCCCAGGCAGTCTTCCATCCAAGTACTAACCAGGCCTGACCCTGCTTAGCTTCCGAGATCTGATGGGATCAGATGCCACAAGGCTACAGATGCAGGCTTTCAGGATCCTCGGGGCCTCCTATACTTCTTCCATGACATCCACTCATTCAAAAACATTCACAAATGTTCATTAAGTGACCACTTGTGTCAAGGAGTCTGTTAGGTGCTGGATATACCACAGTAGACAGAATTTGCCTGCAGCTGTACCACTGTCGTGTCCAATCCCATCAGATATCAGAAGCTAAGCAGAGTGAGGCCTGTTTAGTATTTGGACAGCAGACCACCTGGGAACACTTGGTGCTGTAGGCTTGGGAGAAGGACCTGGCAGCCCACTCCCAGAAAACCAATAAGCTATTGAAAACCTTATGAATATCAGAGAAGCACTGACAATAGTGCCAGAGTAGTGTTCCATCCATTATACTTAGGGTCACTGAGTTAGACCTGACTCGATGGCACCTAACAATACCACCAACAAAAGAGCAAGAGACAGACACTAAAAAACATATAAACATATGACTTAAAATTTTGAAAAGTGTTAAAAAGGCAACGAATATGGTCCTGTGGGACAGAAGAATTCAGGGTACCTGCTTTAGACTGACTAGTTGATCTCTGAATTGAAAGACAGCATGGTGGTGGGAAGTCAAGGGAGAAGCCAACTTTAAAGGTTTCTAAGCAGAAAGAACAGAAAGAATAAATTTTCACAGATTGTGCTAGGATCTGAAAGGCCAGGGTAACTGGACATTGTAAAGTAGGAGGTATGGAGAGGCATCTGCAATGGGGCTAGAGGGACAGCTGGGAACAGAACAGGCTGGGCCAGCAACAACATGGCAGGGTGGTTGGATTTTATTTTCTGAGGTCCTTTAGACATCACTAATGATCCCATTAGTGCTTGGAAGCAAGAATCACTTATTTCAGGCACTGAACACTAAATGGGCTCGACAGCACCTAAGAACAAAACAACAACATTGAATGTTTTGTGGAGCATGGTCTGAAGGTAGTACAGGAGTGGGAAGTTTGATAAGAAAGTTATCCCAGTAAGCCAGGTGAGACAAGACGGTGGTGGGAAACAGATGATTGTGGCAAGATGGAGAGAAATGGACAAACCTAAGATCTGTTGGAGGTAGATTTGGAAGGACTTGGGATTGATCAAATGAAGAAAGGGAGAAAAAAAAAACAGTATTTAAAATGGTGCTAAGGTTGTTTTGCCTTGGAAATGGGACAGATGGTTATACCATCTGAGGGCCTGGAATAATTCAGTTTGTCTCAAGCTTATGCAGGTAATAGCACACCTGTAAATCATGATTGTCTTTCCAGATGACCATGAATCCCATCGTGTGAGTTGGGATTTAGCATTCCCTTCCTCATCTATTCATTTGTTCTGCAAACCTTTACTGAGGGACTATAATTTGTCAGGGACTGTTCTGGGTGGTAAGAATAGAGCTGTGAACAAAACAGATCAAATTTCTGCTCTCATGGAACTCAAGCTCTACTGGGGAGACAGATCCTCAAAGAATAAGTATATAATGTTTCTGATGGTGTGCTTTGAAGAACAAACAGGGTAAAGAAATAGACAGTAATGGTGACAAGGAGATACTATTTCAATAGGGTGATGTGAATAGGTCTTTTGACATTTGAATGGAAATCTGAAGAAAGCACTGAAGAAGGCAAGTTCATTATACAGAGAGAGTGAGCATTCCAGGCAATGAGAAGAGCAAAAGGCAAAAGCCCTAAGGCATAAATACACTTGGCATTTTGATTTATTGAGCATAAATGGTCAAACCAGGGCAGTCACTTGCATCTGTTCTGTATCCTCTTAGGTAACTATCCAGATATCACTTTCTTATAACTATGCTATTGTGAGAACAAAGCAAGGCCCTAAAATTCATGGCAAGAAAGGATAAATTAATTTCCATTTGGAATTCAGATAAGCCTCTTGGATAAAAAAAATCATAGTAAATATAAAGGAACAGTAGTGGTAGAGGTAGAATAAGTCATATAGTGCTAATACATGTTAGTGTTTTAAAGCTTTTACATTCAGTCTTCACATCAACTGTGAGGCAGCCACTAAAATTACCCTAATTTATGAAATGCAAATTCATGCAGTGTTCCTTATTTTTCTCAGGCACATCTGTCAGTTTGTTGTACTGTGGATGCTTGTGTGTTGCAATGAGGCTGAAAGCTATCCCACTGGTATCTCAGATAACATCAGGATCACCTATGGTGGACAGGTTTCAGCTGAGCTTCCAGACTAAGACAGACTACAGAGTAGGACCTGGCGACCTATGCCTGAAATAACCAGCCATTGAAAACCCTATAAATAGAAAAGAAACACTGTCAGATATAGTGCTTGAAAATGAGCCCCCCAGGTTGGAAGGCACTCAAAAGACTATTGGGGAAGAGTTGCCTCCTCAAAGTAGAGTCTACCTTGATGACAGAAATGGAGTAAAGCCCCGGGGACCTCCATTTGCTGATGTGGCAAAATGAGGAGAAACAACTGTAAACATCCATTAATAAATGGAACATGGAATGTACATAGTATGAATCTAGGAAAATTAGAAATTGTTAAAAGAGAAATACAGCACATAAACATTGACATTCTAGGCATCAGTGAGCTAAAATGGACTGGCATGGACCACTTTGAGTCAGATAACCATATGGTCTATTATGCTGGGAATGACAAACTAAAGAGAAATGGGGTTGCATTTATCATCAAAAAAGGCATCTCAGGATCTGCTCTGATATACAATGTTGTCAGTGATAGAATACTATCCATACACCTACAAGGAAGGCCAGTTAATATGCCTATTATTCAAATATATGCACCTACCACTAAGGCCACAAATGAAGAAAGGGAAGATTTTTACCAGCTTCTGCAATCTGAAATAGATCAAATATTCAATCAGGACATACTGATAATTACTGGATACTGGAATACAAAGGTGGAAACAAAGAAGAAGTCTTAGTAGTTGGAAAATACAGTCTTGGTGACAGAAATGATGCTGGAGATCACACGAGAGAATTTTGTCAAACCAAATGACTTTTTCATTGCAAATACATTTTTTCACCATCATAAATGGTAATGATACACATGGACTTCAGCAGATGGACATACAGGAACCAAATCAACTACATTTGTGGAAAGAAACTACGGAAAAGCTTCATAACAAATGTCAGAATAAGACGAGGTGCTGATTGTGGATCAGACCATCAACTTCTCATATGCAAGTTCAAACTGAAACTGAAGAAAATTAGAACAAGTGTTTGAGAGCCAAGGTTTGACCTTGAGTATATCCCACCTGAGTTCAGAGATTACCTCAAGAACACATTTAATGCATTAGACACAAATGATAGAGGACCAAAGGAGCTGTGGCATGATATCAAAGATATCATTCATAAAGAAAGCAAAAGGTTATTTAAAAGACAGGAAAATAAGAAAAGACCAAATTACATGTCAAAAGAGACTCTGATATTTGCCCCTGAACATAGAGCAGCTAAAATAAAAGGAAAACATGATGAAGTTAAGGAACTAAACAGAAGATTTCAAAAGGTAGCTTCAGAAGACAGAAACAAATATTATAATGACATGTGCAAAGAGCTGGAGACAGAAAACCAAAGGGAAAAACACGCTCTGTGTTTCTCAAGTTTAAGGAAGTGAAGAAAAAATTCAAGCTTTGAGTGGCAATAGTGAAAGATTCTACAGGGAAAATTTAAATGATGCAGGAAAAATCAAAAGAAGATGGAAGGAATACACAGAGTCATTATACAAAAAAGAATTGGTAGATGACCAAGATTTTCAAGAGGTTGCATATGAAGAGGAACCAATAGTATTGAAGGACAAAGTAGAAGCTTCCTTGAAAGAATTGGCAAAACACAAGACTCCAGGAATTGGGGGAATAACAAGAGAGATGTTTCAACAAACAAATGCAGAACAGGAGGTGCTAAAAGGTTTATGCCAAAAGGTTTATGATTTGGAAAACAGCTACCTGGCCAACTGACTGGAAGAGATCTGTATTTGTGCCTATTTCCCAAAAAAAGGGATACAACTAAATATGGAAACTATCAAACAATGCCATTAATATCACATGCAAGCAAAATTTTACTAAATATCATGCAAAAGTGATTGCAGCAGTATATAGATAGGGAACTGATGGAAAGTAAAGCTGGATTCAGAGGAGGGTGGGGAACATTATTGCTGATGTCAGATGTATATTAGCTGAAAGCAGAGAATGTCAGAAAAATGTTTATCTATGTTTTATTGACTGTGCAAAGACATTTGACTGTGTGGATCATAACAAATTATGGATAACACTTTGAAGAATGGGAATACCAGATCACCTAATTGTACTCATGAGGAATCTGTACATGAACCAGGAGGCAGCTGTTTGAATAGAATGAGGAAACACTGACTGGTTTCAAGTTGAGAAAGGTGTGATTCAGGGCTGTATCCTTTCACCATATCTCTTCAATTTATATGCTGACCAAATAATCCAAGAAGCTGGACTTTATGAAGAAGAACGTGGCATCAGGATTGGAGGAAGACTCATTAACACTCTGCATTACGCAGATGACACAGCTCTTGTTGCTGAAAGTGAAGAGGATTTGAAACATTTACTGATGAAGATCAAAGAACATAGCCTTCAGTGTGGATTGTGAGTAAACATTAACAAAACAAAAACCCTTACAACTAGGTCAGTATGCAACTTCACAATAAATGGAGAAAAGATTGAGGTTGCCCATAACTTTGCTTTACTTGGTTCTATAATCAACACCCACGGAAGCAGCAATCAAGAAATCAAAAGATGTATTGCAAGACCACTGAGTTTGACCCTACATGACCTTCATAAAAGCAGTTTCTGTGTAATGATAAAGGAGAAAGGAAATGGAGACAGGATACTAGACAAATCTTAGAAAGTTACCTGCAAAGAAAGTTTCCTGTGAACCATAGATGAGAAATGGGAATGGCTATTAGAGAAGAATATGGAGTCATGGGATTTTTCTTCTTAAGAAAAGTTTCATGAGCATATTTGTAATGACTCAGTAGAGAGCCAAAGTGATAATGAGAGGGGGGGAAGAGAGAGAAAGAGAGAGGAAGAAGAAGGAGGAGGAGGAGGAGGAGGAGGAAGAAGAAGAAGACGAAGAGGAGGAGGAGGAGGAAGAGGAAGAAAGTGTTTGAGAAAGTGAAATGTGAAGGGATTCAGGAAATAACGAGAGCTCTAGGGACAGGCAGATACTTCATGTACAATAACAGGCGGACAGTGTGGGAGAGTTGCAGATTGCTTCCATTATCTATGGAAATATAGGCAAGGTTATAAGCAGAGGCTAGGGGGGTTATGTAAAACAAAGGTGAGAGGGTGGAGGGGCCATATGACAGTATGAAATAACAGTGGGCCATCCCCCTCAGCTACTCCAGGCTGTGGTCACATGTCCCTATCCAACATTCCATTTAAAATTATTATCCATTCACCTCTCACACCAATACTCTGCTCTAACTTTTCCTTTGCCATATCACTGATCACCTTTTAATACACCATGCTACTTACTTGTGTATTATGCTTTTTACCCACTGTCCCCCATCACTAGAATGTTAGCTCCACAAGGATCAAGCTGTTGGCTTTTTCACTGATGTATCTCAAGTGCCTAGAATCATATCAGGTACTATAGATTTATTGAATGATTGAAATTAATAAATGAATGAATGAAAGAGGCAAAGGAAGGAAGGCAGGAGGAAAAGGGGAAGGAGCAAAAGAGTAAGCAGTAAAGTTGCTTAATTGTGCTTGAGGGGAAGGGAAAATTATGAGGCTCCATGTGCATTCTTTGGAGCCATCTGAGACTATAGTCATGGTTTAAGGTGAATCAGTATGCATATTTTCTTTAGCAGCATTCAACCACTCAGATGAAGGAAAAAGAAGGTAGAGTTTAATTAAAGTCATGGCTTTCCCAGGCAAATAAAGGAATACAGGAGTGAGAGAATTCAGGTGGTTGCAAGTCAGTGGTCATAATGATGGACAACAGAATCACAGCTAAGGAATGAGGGAAATAAAATGATTGTTTAAAAAACTGATTGGGGCAACAGAACAGAAGGTTCATTATATTCAATATACTTAGGCTCATTCAAAGCAAGTTTCAGTTCCAACTACTAGCTCCAAGTATTTAAGAGTTCACTTACAACTCTCTTTCCCTAAAGATACTTTATTTTATAGGGGGATTCAGGTATAGCTTTGCAACATACATATGGAGAAGAAAGAAAAAGATAATCACAAACTGAATTCAGCACTTACTTGCTGATTCCTTATCTTTGTTTCAACAACCAAATACAGAATTTAGTGACAGAAAGAATCAAAACTAACAGTTTTTCTTTTGACTAGAATTTGTCTAGAGAACTACAGGGTGGGAGATTTCTTGTGGCAATCAGAAGCAATAGTGGGTGACTAAAATAGGTTATCCTTTTATAACCAGTGCTAAGCATGAACCACTAAGTGAAGAACTAGATTTCAGAAGACCCACGGGCACTTATTAGAGTCTGAGAAACAGAATCAAGGCCCCCTCAAATGCAAAAGTGATTTACTGTTATACAATTCAAAATAATATCCTAGCTGAGCCCAAGAACCTTCAGATTGAGGAGGAGGAGGAGGAGCCCCCAGCAGCAACACAATGCATTTCCAAAACACTAATAGGCACAAGTTTCACCATGTGTAATTTTCTTTCCTGCCTGCTGGCCTGCTAAGGTCAAGGAAATCACAAATAATATGGTTTCATTCTTTGGCCTGCTCTACTCCTGGTGTTATATAAAGTGCTTTTTAATTTCAGCATGTGAGAGAAAAAAGTGAGAATGGAGGATGGAGGTGAGAAACAAAGGATTCTAGTAAGCAATATATGGCACCTTAATGGAAAACAACCAAGGTCAGGATAGCTATTATGGGTAGTTTAGTCAAAACTTTTGTCTAAAAGAAATTCATCAATGAGATGACTCTATATTAAAATAGAAGTATAATGGGATAGATTTGGTTGGAAAGAAGCTAAAGGATATAAAGTTAGAGCATTTTGAAAAAAAGGTGACTAAAAACTGCCCATTTTGCTAGCCCTGTCATTAAGGCTTAGAAGAGCCTTCTGACCCACATTTTATTTGTGGAAATTTGCTGAGTGAGCACAGATAGTATGAAAGTCAAGATGAAGTGATGACCAAGGCACTGTGGGGAAACCCATGAGGTCCTTAGTGAGACTCGTATTCTCACTGGGAAGCAGAGATGCACATGGAGTCAAGACACTTCAATGCCATGTTCATTGCGCCTTTGCTCATGTTGTTTCCCATCTAGGATGCCAAGCCTCCTACTGTAAACACCTATTCTTCCTTTAAGACCCAGGTAACTTCCTTTAGCCTTCCTGAAACCTCCAGGCAAAGCATAAAATCCCCTGAGTATTTTCATAGAAACTTATCAGACTATACTTCCATTTTGTACCTACCTTTGTTGGGGATCAGTGAGCCCCTCAAGCACACTGAAAATATCATGGCAGCTTGTGTTTTCCAGCAATGGTCCCTATATCATCTCTCAGCCCACAGGTCTTCTAGAATCTTACCACTCTCCATCAGGAGGTGGAATCTCATTCTGTCCCTTCTCATTGATCCTACCTCTACCAATGGAATAGCCAAAGAAACTCCATCTGGAGCTACATCATAGAAATGAACAACCACAGTGGAACCTAGCCACCATGTCACGAGGAAGCACAAGTAGTCTGTGAGAGTCCCACACAGAAAGGACCCAATGTCTGTAGCACACAGGTCTGGCTGAATGCTCAGCTGGCAGCCATCACTAGCTTTTCAGCTCTGTGAGTCAGACACCTGGACAGGATGTCCTCCAGGCTCTGGTGGGGCTACTCCAGCTAATACCCCATGTAGCAGAGAGAAGATGTCTCTGCTCATCTCTTCCCAATTTACAGATCTGCAAGCAAAATAAATGGGTATTGTTTCAAGCCACAAATCCTGGAGTTGTTATGCAACTATAGATAATTGGTATACTTATTCATTTTTGATTCTCTAGTGCCTGGCAGAAGGCTTGGAATACATCAGAAATTTGAAACATATGTGCATAAGCATTGACACTCTAATACTGCAGGTGCCAGTATCTACCACGGTTCTGTCAGAAGTGATGGAGGGAAACTTCTTTTATTTCTCTGTAGACAGTTATATAGAGCAAGGAATTTTTGTCTTGTCTTTTTCTCCCTTTTCCTGTATCACAAACATAGGATATTTTCTTATGAAGACTTGTGACTGCTGCTGACTCCTCAATTAAAGATTAGGTCTCAGTGAAATCACCTCTGCTTTGCACAAAGACAATTCCTTAATGTTGGTGTCAGAACAAAGGTGTTAGTGTTGAGAGGAACTCTGATTGTAGACAGTTTACCCAGCCATGTCCATGCGAAGACCTAGAAATAGCTGCTGCTCTGTCTTCTTGAAGGCAAGTGTTAAAAGTTCATGTCTTACAATGTGAAATCATTTGGGTTTTACAGAGATGGGTGTGGCATGGTCTTAAGTAAACAGCTGATCATTTGATTCTGTTAAGACAAGGGCTAGTGGCTTCCCTACAATGTTTGCTGTTAGCTAGCTTGGCATCCCTCCATCCCCACCTGCAACCTCCTCTTCTTTGCTAAGAAGAACCTGGGGCATGTAACCTTTGTAGAGTCTGAGTTAGAGTCAACAATAAACTCAGGTGAGATTTGGAAGTGGGAAAAGGAGAGGCCATTTCTGTCCCCAGGGAGGCAGTTGTATAGACAGATGTGACGTTCTACATAGCTTCCACTTAGTTTTTGAGAATCACCTGTGCTGTAGTCAGGCACTGAGATCTGAAGTGCCTTCCATGCCAGCTCTTGGGAACACCCACTTCTGTGCTTCAGGCTGAAGTAGCTGGAGGTGGCTTCCCTGACCTTCATTCTCCAGCCTTTACAGCAGTGTTATAGTATCTACATTGAAACTTCACTCTTGGAGGACACAGAGTGGTTGGTTTTTCTGCACAGTTCCAACTAAAAGAGGGGCCAAGCTATTATAGACACTAAAGAAGTCCAAAGAGGAAATTTTGGTTTTTGAGCAAGCAGAAGTGAAGAGGTAGTACCCAGAATGGAAGCTAAACTGATTAACAGCAAAGGACAAGTTAGAGAGAAACTGCAACCAAATGGGGCCCCTGCAAAGCACTGCTCATACACTTGATTTGTCCCCTGCTCTGTGCCCTGTAAGACATCTCCCAGCCTCCTCGACCCCAGCCAAATTCAGCCAGTTTCCTTTCCCATACCCTCGCTCATTCCATTTATTCTTCCTACTTTCATTTCATCCTGTGTAAGGGGAAACACAAGGTAAAGGGAATCCAGAGAGTAGGAAAAGGAAGAGGGAAATCCCAACAACAGCCTAAGAAATTTGGTTTAAGGATGGAAATTCAGGTTTATCTCTGACCTTAGCTCTCCTATTATCATTGAGACTTTCCTTGAACTCCCCAAGTGAAAATGTGACTCCCTCCCAGTATTCCTGTGTAATTTCTGAACAGCACTCATGGTACCTGACATATTTATTTATCTAATATTTTTCTTCCTTCAATATTAGTGGACATTCATGTTAGATGTTTGATGAGTGAACGAATGAATGGCTCCATCCAAAAGTAGAGTCATCAGCTACCACTGACTGCTCTTAAAATATGCCTAAGACACAAGAGAAAGTGAGTTAAGTTGTAGTCCCTGCCTCAGGGTATTATCATTTTTGTAACTAAGCAACATCAGGTTTGACTAATAAAACTCAGCTTGCAACTCACGTTTTTTACATTTTCTACTTGTAAGGATTCTAAGCCAAAGACCATGGACTTATGGTTCTCCAAACTGCTTCAAAGCTTTTAAATATTTCTATGTCATTAATGAATAGTGTCATATCCATAGTACATACTTTGTATAATTTTCAGAAATTTAATATAACATACAGTTAAAGGAAACAGGAACAAAAATAACTCCGTAAAGAAAGGACTTCATTTCCTTTCAAAGATACGGCAATTTGATGCTCACTTCTGGCACATGGCTGTGACAATGCAAAATAAGCTTTATATCAGAAAAGTTCAATTTAGACTGCAGAGGTTTTCTAGATTGAGGTTTTTCTTGTGAGAAATAACAATAGTTCATAATATGACTTCAGTTTTTTAGCCATGCCTTGGACCCTGGATATTTCTCCCATTTAAATTGTCCTCTCTTGAGTGAAGGAATATACATGAGTCACATGAAATATGCATTGATTCAGAATAATCTTTTGAGAAAATCAGTTCAAGGTAACTTTGTACTGGTCATGTTGACCTGGAAGTAGACATGTTTTCATTAACCTTTTTCTTTCTAAATAAACAAAAGCAGTAGAAGTAATCATGAAGCCCTTAGAGCTTTACACTAGTCTCAGAAATTAGACTGGGAGGGAGAAATAAGGAGGAGAAAGTGTCTCCTTCACCCATCACCATTTTAATAAAACTGCCTTAGGAAGATGCCAATAAGGGTTATACCTTGGTTTTGCTGTGGACTAAGACAGAACCGTGGTAGGTACACTGAAGTATGTGATGAGGTGGGACTACCATTGGTATCTCTTGCTTTTCTGAGACACCAGATCCCTTACATTTTCCCTAGACATGGTCAAGGCACCCTCACTCCAACAGGTGACAGGAACAGGGTTGAATGCCTGAGACTAGCAAAGGATAATCAGTGATAAAGAGGATTTTTGCTATGTAGCCCAGGCTGGCCTCAAATTCACAATCTTCCTGCTTCTGCCTCTCCAGTGCTGGGATTGCCACTTACTTTTTATCAATACTATCAACAGCCATTATTGAGCACTTAACATATGTCAGACATTCCTAAGCATGTATTAACTCTTTTTATCTTCATAATGACTACAACCATACCATTGTGGTGTCCAATCCAGATCTTGGAAGCTAAGCATGGTCAGACCTGGTTAGTACTTGGATAGGAGACTGCCTGTGAGCACCAGATGCTGTAGGCTTGGGAGAAGAACCTGGCAACCCCTCCCAAAAAACAATCAGCCATTGAAAACCCTATGAATAGCAGAGAAGCACTAACAATACTGTTTCATCTATTTTATGCAGGGCTGCTATGAGTCGAACACCAACTCACACTGACTCAATGGCACCTAACATCTTCATAGTAGCCCCATGAGGTAAAAATTATGTTATTTAACAAATGAGGAAACTGAGGCACAGAAAAATTGAAAACCTCACCCAGTTATGTACTTAGTAAGAGGCAAAGTAATAAGCAGAAGTAAATCCCAGTTGTCTGGCTTCAAAAGGCCAGTCTTAACTTATATTCTATTACTTCCCTCAAGTACATAGGCCTCCTTCTTGATTTAATAGTCTGTTATTGTTGTTGTTAGGTGCCCTTCAGTCAGTATCCGACTCATAGCAACCCTCTGTACAACAGGGGAAACACTATTGTCAGTGCTTCTCTGCTGTTCATAGGGTTTTCAATGGCAGATTGATTTTTGGGAGGGGGTTGCCAGGTTCTTCCCCCAAGTCTCCAACTTCTGGTGTTCCCAGGCAGTCTCCCATCCAGGTACTAACCAGGCCCAACCCTGCTCAGCTTCCAAGATCTGATGGGATCGGATGCCACAGGGCTACAGCTGCAGGCTTAGTCTGTTATTAAGAATGCTTAAACAGGTTGGTCTACACAGAAAAAAGAATGAATTATTCATTTTATTTTTTGGACTACCTAGACACTGCAACAAACTACATAATATTGGATATTAAGGGTTCATAACCAGGGATGAATGCCCCCATCTGCCAGGACATATAACAATACTTGAAAACATTTTTGGTTGTCATAACTTGGAGTATGTGCTACTGGCATCTATTATTAGAGGCCAGGCATGCTGCTAAACATCCTATAATACTAAAGGCAGATCCATCTTCCTTTGCCATGTTTTTCTCCCTAGGCTCTCTTATAACATGGTAGATTACTTCTTCAAAGCCATCAAGGGGGAATCTCCTTAATTCCACTCTGCTGAGATGGAGTTTCATATGCTATAACGCAATTACAATAATGATATTCCATTCCATTTGCCATATTTTGTTATGACAAATGTCATATTCCATTGGTTAAAAACAAGCTATGGGCCTGACCTACACTGAAGGGGAGGAGATTATGTAAAGATGAAAAGGAAGTTGGCATCATAGACGTTAGAGTCTGTCTGCTACAAGTCCTAGAAATGTGTATATGATCTACAAAATTCTAATTTCATATATTACCTTAAATCAGCTCACTTTTTAAAATAATTGTTTTAAAAAAATTTGTGTATCACTATCATAAATGAAAAATCAATATTATTTGCCCTAAGCAGAAGGCAACTGAACAAACACTGAAAATAAAACAATGTTCTGAAATAACAACAAAAGAAAAAATAAGAAAAAATCAAAGGTTTATACTACTATGAATTCACATACATGGGCTTAATCCTCATAATAATTCATGACAAATAATTTTATACTTGTGAAATATGTGGAAACTGAGATCCAGAAAGTTTGGTAAATTGCCAAAGACAACTCAACTCTTAACTGCTTATCTCAAGATTCAAATCAATAACTACCAGAGGCCAAAAATGAACACATACTACAGTTTGAGGAACATCTAACTTCATTATTCACCTCAATATTCCTGGCTCCATTTCTTTCTCATAACTGTCTTCTTAATGTGTCCTAACCTCTGACCTTGAGATTCATCTTTAGAGACCAAGAATCAACACAATATAAGGGTAAAAAGCAAGTGTGCTTAGGTTTCAATCCTGGTTTTCTCTCTTCCAGGCTTCTACCTGGGGCAACTTACTCTTGCCTCCATTTTCTCATCTGTAAAATGGGGATGATAGTAAGTGCTTAATGCATGTGAGTTTGAAAATTTTAATAACCGTTTCTGTGTTTCTGTCATCCTCTCAAGGAAAAATGTCCAAGATACCTAACTTTGAGTGCATCTATATATGTGTGTTTATTATAGTTAGATTTTTCCATCCTGAGAGATGAGTGATAATAAAAACAATCTATTTTGACAAATAGCGATATTTTGTGCATTTTAGTTTTTAAAGTTGACTATATTTATCTCCTTTGGGGGGCAATGTATTTGAGTAGGACTGAAGAGATGGGATCTTGTGCAGAAGTAAAGAGTTGGCTTTAGGTAGGAGCATGGACAGGGTATCTTCAACACCAGGGAGAGTCACACCTGTAGGTACACATGTGGGCAGGTGGATCCACACAATGGGAGGAGCTTGTAGTCATTCTTTTTCCATTGCTTCAAGGACATTACTCCAAAAACTCTCCCTTCACTCTTCTCTGGCCTCAATTTTCCCTTGAAAGTGGATAATATCTACTAGCATGAAAACATACAGTTATTTCTCTCATCTTAAAGAAAAAGAACTCTTTCTTGATCTAACTTCTTACCCCATTCCTCTCCTTTCCTTGAAAGAGCTGCTCATATTTGTTGGCTCCATATTTTCTCCTCCCATCCTTTCTTAAACATAGCTTGATGATGCTTTCATCCTAACTTCTCCTCTGAAACGTCTCCTCCCCAGCTCACCAAACCCTCCACATGGTCAAATCCAATGATGAATTTTCAGCCTTAATCTCATCCCATCAACACCATTCGACAGAGTCTATTCCTTCTGCCCTTCCTAAAATACTTTCTTCCAGGCAGTACAGTCTCTAGATTTTCCTTCAAGCTCCCTGATGGCTCCTACTCAATCTTTCTCTGGTTTTTCTTTATCCTTCATATTTGTAACACTGGAATGTCCCATGGCTTAGTCCTTGGACCTCCTCTCTTTTCTGTTTGCAGTCATTCCTTTGGAGATCTCATCCTAACATGTATCTCTAGCCCAAACCTCTTCCAGAATTCCAGACTGTTTTATCTTGCTCAATACCTCCACCGGGATGCCTCAGACTTAACAGGTCTACCATGAGACACACTCTTTTCCACATTCTTGTAAATGGCAACTCCTTTATTCCGGTTGCTTAGATGAGTATCATGAGGCAGATGAATAGCTTGTGACTTTTCTCTTACACTGCTTACTCAATCTGTCTGCAATTTCCATCAGCTCTACTTTCTACCCTTCTTACCATCTTCCCTTCTATGTGCTTGACTAAGAGACCATCATCTCTTTCTTGAACTCCTGCAACAAATATCCTAGTCTTCCTGCTTCTTTCTTTGTCACCTCTCCCCCTCACACAGTCTAACCTGACCAGGCAGCCAGAGTGACCTTAATAAAACAGAAACCAGATCTTTGCATCTTTCCAGTGACTTCCCACATTACTCAGAGAAAAGCTAAATTCCCTCAGTAACTGCTAAAACCCCATGTTATCTGACTTCCATTGCCTTGGTGGTATAATTTCCTACCATTCTTCACTTTTCTCAGGGAACTTCAGTCATACTTGTTTCCTCACAATTCTATGAACATACCAGGCATATTCTTGTCCCAGACTCTTTGCACTTGCTGCTCTCTTCCTCTGGAAGAGAAGCCCACCTTTGCCAACTTTTATAAAATTTCAAGACCCTCTCAACACTTCCTGCTTTCCTTTCTCCATACTAGTATTTCATATATTTTGCTTATTTATATTGTGCTTAGGGAGAAGGACCTGGCAATCCACTCCCAAGGCAATCCCGAAGCACTCAGCCATTGAAAACCCAAAAGGGTCGCTATGAGTCGGATACCGACTCGACGGCACCTAACAACAACAACAACAATATTGTGCTTGAAGTTCTAACAAGGCGAGGATTTTTGTATCCATTACTCATTGGTGAGTTCCTAGTACTCAAAGCAATGCCTAGCATAGAGTGAGTGTGATATAAATATTTGTTGAATGAATTATCTATCATCCAGATGGTATGATTTATATAATTACAGCTATTTTGTAATGGCTG
The DNA here is from genome assembly GCA_007922755.1 of Pedetes capensis. Classification (NCBI taxonomy): domain Eukaryota; kingdom Metazoa; phylum Chordata; class Mammalia; order Rodentia; family Pedetidae; genus Pedetes; species Pedetes capensis. Next base: position 15,704 of record VMDO01020181.1, on the reverse strand, counting down.
TAAGGATAGGAGTCTTACTCCATATTTATGATTCTACAAGTTCTTCATTAATACAACTGCTATTCAAACATCCCAAATAATTCAAAGGGCATTCATAATTTGCTTATACAAAGGAAAAGCAAAACATCATACCAATGAAAATGATTTCAACATAGGTACTAAAGGATCAATAATAGATATAGAATTAAAAACAAAAAATGTTTTGATGTATATGTAGAAAACTAATAAGTATGTGTTTAATATTAAGACAGGAATAGCTTTGAATAGACAGACACAAAGAAACAAATCACTTGGACTTGTTGTTTGTTGTTAGGTGCTGTCAAGTCGGGTCCAACTCATAGCGACCCTATGTACAGCAGAATGAAACACTCCCAGATTCTGTGCCAGGCACATAATCTTATTTATGTTTAAGAAAATTATCATAGATACTGTGTCAATCCATCTAGATGAGGGTTTTCCTTTTTTTGTTGTTGTTGACCTGCCACTCTCCCAAACATAATATCCTTCTCCAGGGATTGGTCCCTCCTGACTACTTGTCCAAAATACATAAGACACAGTCTAGCCATCTTTGTTTCCAAGGAGCACTCTGGGTGCACTTCCTCAAGGAAAAATCTGTTGGTTCTTTTGGTAGTCCATGGTATATTCAATATTCATCTCTAGTACCATAATGCAAAACCATCAGTTATTCTTCTTCTGTCTCCCTTACTTAATGTCCAGCTTTCACAATCATATAATGTGACTAAAAATACCATGGCATAAGTCAGGCACAGCTTTGTCTTCAATGTGACATCTTTACTTTTCAATACTTTAAAGAGATGTTTTGACACAGCTTTTCCCAAAGCAATGCGTCTTTTGATTTCTTGGCTGCTACTTCCATGGGTGTTGATTATAGAACCAAGTAAAGCAAAATTGTGGTCATCCTCAATCTTTTCTCCATTTATCATGAGTTACATACTGACCAGTTGTAAGGATTTTTGTTTTGTTGATGTTTAGTCACAATCCATATTGAAGGCTATGTTCTTTGATCTTTACCAGTAAATGTTTCAAATCCTCTTCCTTTCAGCAAGCAGAGTGGTGTCACCTGCATATCACAGGTTGTTAATGATTCTTCCTCCAATCCTGATGCTACATTCTTCTTCATAAAGTCCAGCTACTCAGACTATTTGCTCAGCATATAAATTGAAGAGATACGGTGAAAGTATACAGCCCTGACATACACGTTTCTTGACTTTAAACCAAGTATGTTTCCTTGCTCTGTTCAAACGACTGCCTCCTAGTCCACATACAGATTCCTCATGAATACAATTAGGTGATCTGGTATTTCCATTCTTTGCAGTGTTATCCATAATTTGTTATGATCCCCAAAGTCAAACGCCCTTGTATAGTCAATAAAGTATAGATAGATATCTTTCTGGTATTCTTTGCTTTCAGCTAATATCCATCTGACATCAGTAATGATGTCCCTGGTTCCCCGCCCTCTTCTGAATACACCTTGATTTTCTAGCAATTCTCTGTCTATATACTGCTATAGTCACTTTTGAATGATCTTTAGAAAAACTTTGCTTGTGTGTGATATTAATGATATTGTTTGATAGTTTCCACATTTAGTTGGATCCCCTTTCTTGGGAATAGGCACAAGTATGGATCTCTTCCAGTCAGTTGGCCAGGTAGCTGTTTTCCAAATCTTTTGGCATAAACATGTAAGCACCTCCAGTGCTGCATCTGTTTGTTGAACATCTCTCTTGGTATTCCATCAATTCCTGGGGCCTTGTGTTTTGCCAATTCTTTCAAGGCAGCTTCCACTTCGTCCTTCAACACCATTGGTTCCTCATTATATGCAGCCTCTTGAAATGTTTGGTCATCTACCAATTCTTTTTTGTATAACGACTCTGTGTATTCCTTCTATCTTCTTTTGATGTTGCTTTGCTATAAATTGCTTTCTCCAGGCCAAGATGAAATTTGCATCATAGAACATTAAAGACACAGAGTCCAAAGCAAGCATTTGCTTGCAGACTAATCAGGCTGGGGCAAAGGTTTTAAGAAGATTAAATTTGACTATGTCCTCTTTTTATCATGAATTAAAGATTCTTCTAATTGTGTTTCTTGAAATTCAATGGTAATAGAGATAGACTCTCTTACATTAAACTGAACAACAGAGGCTGCCTTTATCTGTTTGGAAACATAATTCTCTGCTGCTGAAACATGTTTTCCATAATTGATGGGCATCCTGGCACATAGCTCATGGAGAAGATAGTAATAATGCATAAAATGTACTTAGTGTCAATCATTTCAGATGTACATGGATTCAGAGAGAGTTTTTTGAGGTTCTCTCTTTTTCTTTTGCACCTTGAACTGAGTTCTTTGTTTTATATCCTATAAAAGTTTGAAATGACTTCTGGAAGTTGAAATAGTCATTAAGTGTTTTCTCTCTGCTGCAACTGTTTATAAAGAACTTGATTTAAATAAAAGTGTTTCTAATGGTTTCTAAATCTAATAACAAAATGTAAATATAGATTTGTCTATTGTTCCACCAAGGGACATTTTACTTTAATTATTTGTGGCAGAGAAAAATTAATTTATCTATAACTTCCTGCTGCTTCCTTAGCAAGACAATCTGCAAAGTTTCCTTTTCTTGGTGAGCTGGCTGAGGCCGTGAAGATACGAAGTAGAGCTGAGAGGCTGAGTTAGAAGCACATTGCACAAGACTGGAGCCAGGCAGTACAAAAGGTTGCTTGGGAAATAGTTTGCAGAAAGAGGAATGTTTAGTTGTTGGTAGTATATAGAGGACTGTTGGGTAAATGGAGGAATAGGGAAGTTGCTGCCCAGAGAAGAAACTTGGGGTAAAAGAGGTGTGTTATTCCGCTTGTGCATTGCTGTAACAAAAATATCTGTCAGAACCAATTTATGGGAGGAAATATATATTGGGCCTCATGGTTCAGAGGATTTCAGTTCATAGAGGCAGGAGAAGCATAGTTGTGAGGCATGCAGCAGGACCTGAGGTAGAGAACCTTACATCATGGCAATCAGGAAGTACAGAAAGATTACTGGAACCAAGGGTCACAGTAAAACCTTCAAAGGCCAGCCCTCGGTGAACCACCTCCTCAAGTTATAGCCCACCTCCTAAAGTTCCATAACGTCCCAGGACAGTGCCACCACCTGGGGAACCAAGCATTTAAAGACATAACCTTTGGAGGACATTTTAGGTTTAAGCCATAACATGGGGAGATGCTTGGATAAGTTGTTTCATTTTTGCTTATTTGTTTTTTTTTTGTGTGTGTGTGTAAGTGAAGTTTTGTCATACAGTGACATTGCCTTTTTTTCCAACTGTCATTTTTGAGATATATATTAAAATAAATACATATTAATTTAAAAAAATTACAGCATGCAAAATTATCTAGTATACAAGCAAAACCACACAAGCAGTCCACCTGTCACACCATGGTCGACCTTGCATTGGTACAGCTCATCTATACAGCAGGCAGAACATGTGTCAGCTACCTGCTTGCTTGTGGTAGCTTAATAATGCACTGCAGGTGATATTTTGATACAGAATAGAAAATTTGTAAGCTTTTGGGTAATATATATTACTTGGAAAAAATATTAGACTTTTTGAATTTTAATGAATAAGTCATGAAATTACATTGAAAAGATCTACATAAAAGAAGCCATAGGAATGGAACAAATAGTTATAACACTTAAAAATCTTTTACTACTTGAACAAAGCTATCTATTTTTTTTAAAGCTATCCATTTTGATGTGCTCAAAATTCTGACAAAGTCATAATTCATTACTTTACATCATGTGGCTGTTAAAATCTTTCATGTCTTCATATAAAAATTCTGCCACTTAATAGTAAGAATAAAGACAGAGGAATGATTTAAAAGGATAAACATAAATTTACTATTAATGTTAAGAAAAGAGGTACATAATTCCCTGAATATGAAATTAAAGACCAAGATCTATCAAAGGGATGGTCAACTGGTATAGCAAAGATTTTCTGGAGGCCCAGAAAAGTGGATAAAACAAGACATTTAATTCAGTTTGTTGCTCCAGTAAAATCTCAAATGGAGTCAGTTTTTTGGATAAGCTTGCTCCACTTTCCTAAGAATAAGAACCTGTTCACTTAAGGTGACATTCATCTTGCTATTTTTCTAATTCTCTTGGAGGAGACATTCCAGAAAAATCTTGCTTTCATATTATAAATATTCAAGGATTAAGATTAGCCTAACATGTCTGGAAAAAAAAATTTATGAGAAGTCTTCCAGGATGGGCATAACAAGTGTGAGCATAACATATCTTTAATATTTGATGCCTCAAAACAACCTATGGGTTGCCTGAACTTCAGCCTGCACTGTACAAACAAAAACCTAGATATCTGACTTCAAAGATCTATCATTCAGACTTGAGGAGCAGAAGCAGAAGTTAACATCTTTATATTTCAGTATGTTTTCTTATTGATTACAAGAAGCTCCAGCAGCTTTGCCAACATTTGAGGAAAATCTGAGAAGAATCACACAATTCTGTTAATAGGGGCAGGTTATATATACAGACACAGTATTTCTGGGTACACAAGAGCCTCATTGTGGATTATTATCAGAGGCCTGGCTGAGCCTCATGTTTACTTGTTCTTTCTTAAAACTCTCCATGCAGAGAAGACAGAGAAAGGAGAGAGCAAATCACTAGTAAGGTAACTCTTGAGCTGGGAACCTGGTTAAAAACGACTTGAATGTCTCTTAAAACTGGAATAATTTTGTAAGTTCCAGCTGCTTTGGGCCAAATCAGCCAGTCTCTTCTGGCGTGCAAGGATGACCAAGCACATTATGTCTCGTGAAAGGCAAAAATAGCCTCCAGAGGGGACTGGTTAAATTCATCAAAAGTTTTCTTTACCATTTTCACATATACAGAGAAGCAGCAGATGTTGGAAGTCAGGTAAATAATCACACTTTGAAATAATCCATTTAATTTATAGAATATTTTGACTGTTGTTAAGTTATCCAGCATTAAAAATGCTCTCAAAGGCAAATTATACTTTGAAAGTCTAATCTCTGGAATATTCTGCAGATACTGAAGATTGGTAAACTCTGACCAAATAAAATATTCTATTATCATAACAGTGATTGCCCATTTAAACAACTCCTGATATGGAATAGGCATATGTAGTGTGTGTGTGTGTGTGTGTGTGTGTGTGTGTGTGTGTGTGTGTGTGTATTTTTCTTATCCAAGCAAACTATTTACCTCTTTCTCCATTTGTAGTCCTTCTGCTCTAATATTTCTTTCAAATACTTCTCTCTTTTCAGTCTGGGGGTTGGATTTTCTGTACACAAGAATGTAGTCAATTCGACACTTTCCATCTCTAAAGTAAAGTCCATTTGATTTGTTTCTTTCCGGCACTGTCTGCATACAAAGGAAAAGGTACCAGTTTAAGCCATTCATATACTTGAGCTTCAGGTGAGTAATATTAAAGAAAAACTAAAACAAAATTAAATTTTCATTGTTTTATTAGAATTGCATTTTCATTAATGAAAAATGTAAACAAGAAGAAACTAATAAAATAAAAATTGGAAGAAGGATTGTGTGAAATGGACAAAACACAAGATATCTGAAAATACCAAGTGTTGGTTGAGATGTTGAAGAACTAAGAATTCTCCTGTTCTACAGGTGAGAGTGAAGACTGAGATACTAACTCTGGAAAACACACTGGCATTATCTTGGGAAATTGAACATTTGCATAGAGAAATTCTTGGTAAGGCAACTAAGAAACAAGTATGTGAATACCAATAGTAGCATTGTTCATAAAAGCAAGAATTTTTAGATTGGAATCAATTCAGATGTCTATGGACAGATAATAAAGGGATAGATTGTGCAAAGGGATTATAGTGAATTATACAGCAGTGAAAATGAATAAGGTACAGTTGTATCTAACAAGAATGAATCTGAAAAATACTTATAGGAAAATATCAAGCCACAGAGGACCTCTTAACACATGATGCCATTTTCTACAAAACAGAAAATAAAATCAATCTAAAAATAGATAGATAAGACTATACCGTATATATGTTGTAAAACTATTTTCAAAGCAAGAGAATAAAAAACACAAAAATTTAGCAAGATGGTACCTTTGATAGGATAGAGGCACAAGTAGGTTCAATGGTTTTAGCAGTATTGTAGTTTCATGACTCTCAAATCTTTTTTGTCCACAATAAAAGCATTTTACTTTGTTATCTTTGGAAATATATGTAACATACATGCACAAAATATTTGAGACAAAGGTTTCCTAAAACTATTTTTTCTATTTGTATATATTCTAATCTTAATCTTCCATTGCATTAAAAAACAGTAACTATAGCTTTGTTGTTGTTGTTGTTAGGTGCTGTCGAGTCGGTATCCAACTCATAGCAACCCTCATAGGGTTTTCAATGGCTGACTATTTCCGGATTGCCTTGGGAGTGGATTGCCAGGTCCTTCTCCCGTTTTTGTGGCACTGGGAATTGAACTAGGGTCCTCAGAGACTGCAGCGCAGCGCTCTACCCACTGAGCCAAATCCCAGCCCGTAACTATAGCTTGTAACCTATAATAAAGTTGTCACCGTAATATGAAAAAATATCCTGCTAATTCACAAATTGAATGGTAGTTCAGAGTGTTCATTTTATTGTTATGCCGCATAATGTGTACAGAAGTTATAAATGTTATTTTGCAGCAATGAAAACTGTAAAGAACAAAAGGAATTGGTATGTTATTTTGCAGCAATGAAAACTGTAAAGAACAAAAGGAATTGGTTGACTTTCCATCCAGACTCTTTAGGCTTGTAGTCATACACAGCACTGAAAGAGAACAAGTATGGGCTGGTCAGTCTGGAGCCAATGTTTCTCAGATTAGATTTCAAAATTGTGCCTGTAAATCCAGCCAAGTGGAAATGAGGAATGTAAACAACAACAAAATCTTCTGTAGGCCACAGAATACATCACTTTGCAAAGAGTAGTGTGAAGAAGACAAACACACCAGCCCTCTAAGGCCATACTAGAAAACACATTCTTGCACAAGCACCATGAGTGAAACCTCATCCAGAAGAAGTCCCCGTACTTCACATCTTAGCACACACATTTTCAACTGGTGACCAGTCTTCATGGACCATCTTTTGGATTTTGCCTTATGAGGCACTCAGGAATCTCCCCAAATAAACACGTTATTAACAATTATTTTTCAATCAAGGAAACTATCCCATGGATGTAGCACCTCAGCACCTGGCTTCAAAAACAAAGCTTCAGGCTGGGAATACAGCTCAGTGGCAGAGTGTCTGCCTTCCATGAGCAAGGCCCCATGTCCAATCTCTAGTATGGCAAAAAAAATACATGAAATAACAATAAAAATGAAAAATCAAGGCACCTATAAAGAGCATCTGGAGAAGTGCTTGTCCCGAGGAGAAAAATGACCTAGGCCACTGTCAGCCAAGCCCTAAACTTTCTTGGACTCTTTTCCCATTTGTAGGTTAATGGGATGAGATTTGTTGCTTTCGGAGGTCCCTTTAAATGTTCCTTCTCTATGCTATAGTATGGCTTCCAAAGTACCCATGTAACAAGATGGTAACAAATGAATTTTTTTCTTTAAAAAAAAAAACAAAAGAAAAAAAGAGAGAGATGGCAAGTTGCACATAGCATTTGAAGGGAGAGGTCTGTGAATCTTGGTAGCAGTGTCATCTTTTCAATGGTTAATTGGCTATGGTACAAGAAAATCATTAGGAATATGCAATAAATATATTACTCTGGTTCTGTGTGTCTTTTACCTCTGCCAGGTGCGTGTTCAAAGGAAATATTAAACTCTATTAAGAACCATCCTGAGCTACAATGAATGCCCCAACAAAATACTTCTTTAACCCAAATGACACATGAACAGATTGGTTTATTTACAGCTGCAAGGAAGTTCCCAGATTATAGAGGCAAATGGAAATGCAGAGAAGCTTCAGACAACACAATGTACTGAAGGCCAGTGCATTTTATGTTACTATTCTGTGTTGCTGGGGGATTTATATGAGGAAGTCCATCCTTGTAAAGCTTCCTTTTACTAGTTAGTGGCACCCAGAATGTAGATCCTGAAATGATGGGCTGTTTTAGGAATCTTCCTTTGTATAATTGAAAAGCTTCTAGGTATAAGAAGGTTAAGTACATGAGCCACGGGAATTGTGTTTTGAGTGCAGGTAGATTCAGTATCTCTGAAGTGTGCTAGAACCTTGGGGACATCAAAGAAATATAAAACCTACCACTTGTTTCCAGGAACCTACAGTTTGATGAGATTATGACTTTAAACAGTTTATTGGACCACACTTCACAGGTTCTCACCTGAATCAAGAATTACATTTTTAAGAAACCATATACTCTTACCTCTCCCCCTGCTTCTAATCTGCTGGCATCATCTGAAGTACTGGTCAGGTTTCCAGGGTGAAGGAGAGAATCATCATCTTTGCAAGGACTATTGACGGCTTCTAATTCATCAAAAAGAATATTGACGTCCTTGGCCACTAGAACCAAAGTACATACATTAGAAGTGGGACTAATAATCTGGGATCTTCAAATCGACCCTAAACAAGAAAAAATTTCCCTTTGGCTTCCTATGTTCTCATTGTTTCAATACCTTGGGTGACAGGTATATCATTTCCTATGAGGAAAGATGTCAGATATAAAACATATTTGGCCAAACAGTGACAGTGTATTCACTAGGCAAGATTAAGGGAAATGGGAAGCAAAGTACGCCCACAGTATAAATATAATTTGTCTCCCACATTAACAGGAGACAGGTTTGTTTAGTTTTCCTTCACATAGCTGTTTAGCAGAAAGTACCTTCATTTAAGACTTCTAAGAATTCACCCTAGAGGTTGGAGATAAGATACACATTTTTCCTGTTTTATTTTTTCATTTAAGTGCCACATGGCTTGATATGTGAGCTCATAAAAATGCCACTTTGTTGGTTTAGTATCTCTTTTTTCCTTTGTCACTTCTCTAAGGCTGAATATAGAAAATATAATGCAACAATGAAGCATGCAGTTCGATTTTTCTGCCTGCCTTCTTCCTCTACTGATGAATTGAAATAATGAAGGGAGCCATTCAGGGGCTCTCCTAAAAGGCTTCTGATGTTAACAATATGACAATATATAAAGGGCTGCATATCAGCATCCTGTGGCTGGGGTTAAGATCAGTTTGTAGAGTGCTATTCTGTGCTCTTTGAGGCCAGATTCTACCTCCAGCACCACAAAAATGTAAGAAGGACTTGGCAATCCACTCCCAAAACAATCACAAAACAATCCTGAAACAATCAGCTATTGAAAACCCTATGACTAGAAGAAAAACACTGACATAGTGCCAGGCATGGCACAGTGTGAGGGAGTATGTCGTTCTGTTGTATATAGGGTCACTATGAGTTGGACTTGATTCAATGGCACCTAACACAATAACATCAGTGTCCTAGGTCCAGACTACTAATTCAAATGCACAGTGGTTTGCAGTGCTGCAGAAAGAAAATTCGAGCGTTGATGGAGGAGAGAATGTACTGCCAGGCATGGGTGCCTCCTTTACTAACTCAAGTTATCGGCCATCCTTGTGGTCCATTTTTCTTTCTTCCTTCCTTTCTTTCATTCATTCATTCATTCTTTTTTTCTTTCTTTCTTTCTTTTTCTTTCTCTCTTTCTTTCTCTCTTTCTTTCTTTCTTTCTTTTTTTGATGCTTTAAAAGTGGCAAAGGTTCTGTAACCTATCAGAAGCTGCTGCACAAAATAATTCATGGAAGACTGGATTCTTCTTACCCAAGCACATAATATTCATTCTTTCCCTCAAAAATATTTTAGAGATGTGCACATTGTGTGTCAAGTACAGAGTTGTGTAAGAGTCATACTCTGGTGAATAAAAGTGACATGGCTTTCTGGCCTTGCAGCAGAAAGCAAATAAGCCAAGTAAGTAAATTGTAAACACTATAAAGGAAAGAGCAGTTTGATGCAGAGATGATAGAGATGGTCTGTGTAGTTGGGATGACCAGGTTCTAAAACTATATAGCCACATATGACTTTAGGCAGTTCATTCAAGTTTTTGAGTTAAATAAAATGGATAGATTTAGGAATAAAATCAGCTTTTACAGCTTTCTGAGATAGGCTGAACCATGAGTCTCCAAAGATGATCTAATCCTTGGAATTTGTGGATGTTACCTTACATTGCTAAAGATTTATAGCCAAGGATGTTAAAATGGGGACATTATCCTGGATTACATAGGTAAGTCCCATGAAACTACAAGGGTCTTTAGAAGCAGGAGGCAGGACAGTCAGAATCAGAGAGAAGGACTGGAAACTCTGGCTCTGAAGATGGCAGACAGGGCCAAGAGCCAAGAAAAACAGCTGGCTTTTAGAAGATAGGATAGGCAAGAAAGCAGATTCTCCCCTACCTCTTCCAGGAGGAACAAGGGCTTGCTGATGTCTTGATATTAGGACGTAGGACCTCTAGAACTATAAGATAATAAATATGTGTGGTTTGAAGCCACTAAGTTTGTGGTAATTTACTATAATAGTAAGTTAATACACCTACTATAGGTTTTTAGAACATAAGACTACGGAGAAGGAAGTATCATATTCTATTCATACATTCAAGATTTAGGAGCACTTATACTGGGCCAGGGGCTGGGATTTAGCTCAGTTGGTAGAGTCCTGCTCTGAAGTCTCTGAGGTCCTGAGTTCAATTCCCAGCACCACAAAAGTGGAAGAAGGACATGGCAATCCACTCCCAAGGCACACCCGAAACAATCAGCCATTGAAAACCCTATGAGGGTCACTATGAGTTGGACATGACTCGACCGTGCTTAACAACAACAACATACTGGGCCAGGTACTGTACCAGGTACTCAAGAAGAGGAACTAACACTTTTTGTGGATGTACAATATGTCTAATGTTTCAGGAGGTATCAAGACCAAAGACAACTTTCCTGACCACCCTATATGATGAAGCTCTCCCTCCTCTATCACTCTCTTATCATTACTTCCTCCTCAGCACTGAACACAATCTATAACTACCTTATTTATTGACCTTTTTACTTGTTTAATGGTTGTTTATCTTATTAGAATACCATTTTCAGAGGACAAGGACTTTGTCAGTCTTAATTGATCTACAGAGGCCCCACACAGAGTAAGCACTCAACACATATTTGTTGACTAACAAAATGACTGTAAAGTGATTACAAAGAGCCCCTTTCTTTTCATATCCCATGACCTAGCACTTTGCATATGATTTTTTCCTAACAAGTCAGGACTCCATAGTTTCAAGTAGACAGTGATTAAATTTCAAGTAGATATTGATGAGATCTGAAAATAGGATGAAAGCAGGGTGTGATGGCACATGCCTGTAATCCCAGTGACTCTGGAGGCAGAGGTAGGAAGACCCAAGTTTGAGGCCAGAAATAGCCTGTGTAATTTAGTGAGACCTTGTCTCAAAGAAAGAGTGAAAACTGGTCTAGGGGTGCAGCTCAATGGTAGAGTGCTTGCAAAGCAAATGTGAGACTCTGAGTCCAATCCCCCAGCACTGAAAAAAAAAAAAAAAGAAAAGAAAATAGGATGAAAATATCATTTTTAACAAACTCAGGTGACCTGCTTGCTATTCCAAACTCTGCCATTTAGCCATGTGAATTTGCACTTCTATTTGCTCACTGGTGTGATGGGGTAGAACTCTCTTCTCTCAGGGTGGCTACTATACTTTTGATCTTAAATACCCTCCAAAGGCCCATGTGTTAAAGGCTTGGTCCCTGGCTTGATGGAAACTTTAAGAGGTGGAGCCTATTGGGAGGTCTCTGGTCATTGGGAGTGTGCCCTTGAAAGAGACAGTGGGACACCAGCCCCTTCCTTTTCCTCTCTATTGGGTATCCCAGCCATGAGATGAGAAGCTTTTCTTTGCCATACACTGCCCACCATGATGTGCTCAGGCACAAGGGAGCCAACTAACTGAAATAAATCTTTTCTCTTTATAAGTTGATTATCTTAGTTATCTGTTACAGTAACAGAAAGCTAACTAACACAATGTTCAAAAGAATTACATGAAATAATGGATATACTACCAGGGTGGCCGACACATGGCAGACCCAGAAGAAGTGCTGATTTTTCAATTATAGACTCTCTCGCTTTTAAATTAGCATTTTACCTGTATTACTACAAGAAGGCAGAAGAGGCATTTACAAGTTGGGATCATTGTTACAAGAAATAGATCAGATGGAGTATGAGATAATGGAGGAAGATACAGAAGACACTGAGATTCATGTCTAGATGACTGGCTCACATTAAGGAGAAACTCTTGAATATGTATTCATCCATCCATGAGAATTGTCCTATGCTTTTGCAAAGGGCAGGAAATTACCAGGTCATCTGTCAGTAATACTTTCTGGTATTGGCACAATTAGTTCAACAAAGCCTTTTATGTCTGTGGTTTTCAACTGTGACTGATTTTGTCTCCCAGGCAATAAGCAGTATGGTTCACAGACATTTTTATTGTCATTATTGGGAAGAAGGAGGCAGTGCCAGTTGGTATTTAGTTGGTAAAGGCCAGGGGTCTGCTAAACATCCTATAGTGCACAGGACAGCCTCTACAACAAAGAGTTATCCAGCCCTGACTGTCAATGTAGTAATTGTTTCTTATTCTCAGTTTCTCTTTTTGCAGTTTCAATTATCTGCAGTCAACCATGGTTCAAAAATATAAACGGAAAATTCCAGAAATAAACAACATGTAAGCTTTAATGCTCACTATTTTGAGTAGCTGCTGGGGTTTAGCTCAGTTGGTAGAATGCTGCTCTGTCCTCTCAGAGGCCCTGGGTGTGATCCCCACCACTGCAAAACTAGAAGAAGGACATGGCAGCCTACTCCTGAAACAATTCTGAATGATCAGCCATTGAAAACCCTATGAGGGTTGCTATAAGTCAGACTCAACTCAATAGCACCTAACAATAACAACATTCTGATTAGCTTGATGAAATCTGATGCCTTCTCTCTCCATCCTGCATGGGAAGTGAATCATCCCTTTGTCCAGTGTATCCACTGTCTATATACTACCCATCTGTTAGACATTTAGTAACCATCTGAGTTATCAGTATAGTATATGGGGCTGGCTAATACCTCCAATTTCAAGCATCCATTCAGGGTCTTAGGATGTACCCCCTGTGGCTAATGGGAGACTAATACAGTTTTAAGCTTGAAAAATCCTACTTGGCAGTAAGAGTCCAGCTACTTAATTCAAGAGAGCAGTTAATGGGAAAGAAAGAGAAGCTCTTCACTTTCCCTATTGCTGTCCATCAGAATTACTGTCTGGAGTCATTATGGGGCTGCTGCCAGCTGAGTGCTCAGTCAAATCAGTATGTCCCAGCAATCTGATATTTAGAGAATATGGGATGTAAGGAATCCTTATCACTTGCCAAATTCTCAACAGCTTCAGCAGAGATTTAACATCTTGAACTTTCAGAGAGTGTGCAGCTAAACATACTGTCACTAAGAACACTGTAGACTAGTTAACTCTCCACAGGCATAGGAAACATGAATGTTTCATAAATGTCTCATCATTATTTCTGGTATTTTTAGCTTTCACTACAAGGAAGGTTTTAGAAAAAAAAAAGGACCATATTCTCTGATGCAAATTTACATCATTTTCTTAAGGAGAAAAACAATCTTCAAGTTTCAATGTTAATCAACTTTAAAAATCTATTTATTCAATAAATATTTATTGAGTGCCAACTGTCCCCAGACACTGTGCTGGGTTAGGAATTGGGGCTGAAGTATAGGACATGGCAGGCATGGCCTCTGCCCTCTAAGTGCTTATCACCCAGCTTCCTGGTAACAAGGCTTCTCTATCTGTGAGTGTGGACATCACAAAGATGCTATTTATCTATACAAGCCAATTTGTTAATGGATTCCATCACCTCCTGTATACTTTTTTGTCAGACAGAAAAATGTTTGATAATTATCTGTCTGTTAGAATTCTGCTATTAGGCTCATTAAATGAGAAAGAGCTGAATGCTCTGACGAGTCAATTATGAATAACAAGAGGGATGCAAAAGTCCCATGGAATCCAGGTAAGAGATTTGCATTGCCTTCAGACTCAGGAAAGGGTGTGTGAACAGAGCTGGGCAGCAAAGGTGGGTTAGCATTTGGGGAAATAAGAGGGACACAATGATTCTCTTTTGTGATACTTAGGAACTCAGCCTAAAAAAGCTTAGGAACAGAACAGTAGGGACTCACATATAACAACAGAGCAAATTTCCTGGGAGACCAAATATCAGCTAGAAAGACTGAGTAAAGCATCTAATTCTGTATGAAAGCCATCTCTTAGGGCTACTACCTCTTTTCTCCATCCCAGGATGGGGGCAGAGCAGAGAAGTCACAGGGCTAGGAGGCAAACAGAACCTGACATTCTTTTATGATAAAAAAGGTGAATTTTCTGTGATAGTACTGAAATGATTCATCAAATATTTGCAAATATTTCAACTGTGCCTCCAATGAAAATCATTAGGGATATTAGTTATTGATTCTCTAGGTAAAAGAGATCATAAATTATTATAAGGACTCTAATAAATAGATTAATTATGAGTTATTTTCTGCTGCATACTCATTCAGCAAACATTAATGTTAGGGGCTAGAGGTGCAAACATGAAGAAGACATGAGTGGGAAGTCCTTCAACTTCCAGGCAAAAGGATGAAATTGGGGAGTCAGTGCTTTAAAGGTAATGGAAAAACAAACAGTAAATGCATTTTAGAAATAGTATCAGAAGGAGTAGAAAATAAAACAACAAAAAAAAATCAAACAGTTTGATTCATTGCTCTTTTGTTCTCTGCCATTTTCCAAATGCACCAAAATAACCCTACCTTAGTATTACAGCACAGGAATACTTTAATCTCAGTATTTTCTGATGCAGACAAAATAAGGTGAAATTATAGGTCACTGAGGGGCTGGGATTTAGCTAGGTTGGTAGAGTGCTGCTCTGAGCTCTCTGAGGCCCTGGGTTCCATCCCCAGCACCACAAAAATGGGAGACAGACTGGGCAGCTCACTTCTGAAATAATCCTGAAACAATCAGCCATTGAAAAGATAGTGTTTCTCCTGTTGCATGTAGGGTCACTATGAGTCTGGCACCGACTCCACGGCACCTAACAACAACAAATCATGTGTTAAGGACTGTCAGGTCTATTTTCTCATTCCATCTTCAGAACAACCCCTGAAATAGGCATGGTGAAAAAGAAGCCAGGATCGTAAATGCTAAGTCGAGCTGCGCAGCTAGTAAGTGACAAAGATGAATTCTAACCCCGTTCTGGTTCCTGAATCCATGCTATTTCCAGCCGGCTTCTTGTGTTTGTAGGAAGCATTTTGCTCTTAAATCATGTTTGGCTTTCAAGAACAGGAAGTCATTTAATTGCCAAACAATTATCTTGTTCACTGCTTTATCTGAATAAAGCTAGACTTTACATCTATAGCCCAATGGGTCTGACACTTTTCAAAAATGAACACATAGCAATATCCCTAGCCATTAGGGAAATGCAAATCAAAACAACGCTGAGATTTCACCTTACACCAGTAAGAATGGCCAAGATCAATAAAACAAACAACAACAAATGCTGGCGAGGTTGCGGGGAAAAGGGAACACTTCTACATTGTTGGTGGAGCTGTAAATTGGTACAACCACTATGGAAATCAATATGGAGGTACCTCAA
>VMDO01020180.1:0-38069 GCA_007922755.1 Pedetes capensis | reverse complement strand
AAGGAATAATACTGCAAAGGGCAGGTTTTTAATAACCTTACACTAATTTGATTTTAATTAATGCATCTCTTTTTTAAATATGACTTTTAAGGAAAGAGTATAGCTCTTTCAAAAATTTATTATTTTCTTGAACTAAATTCATGTGAGTTTCTATTTGGCTATAAACATTCAGTTGTCATCCAAAAGGACACTTAAAAAATGTTTATAGTGTGTAGGCTTTATGTCCAAGTGTTGTATAGTTTTCAATATGTTCCTTATTTGATCTTCTATGAATATAATAATTTTATTTATAACTTTTTTGTCTTTAATTCAAATTTCATTACATAAATATAGACATTGAATGATAAACAATACTTCAAAAGTGAAACATATTAAGTACTCTCATGATATATGTTTGTGAACCTAAATTAAAGAATTAAATTTCAGTGGCTCTCAATTTATGCATATTTGTTTCCATTTGATGATTATTTTGGCAATTCAATTTAATTTTTAATGCCAAACTTAATAAGAGAATTTTTGTGAACTTTAGCAAATGTGTTTCCACCTGTAATATTCTTTTTTTAAAGGACAAACTTGAAAATTGCAAGCAATTAAGCCTAAATTAAGAGGACATAATATAGCCTTGAACATCCTTAATGTTGATAGTAGTTTTAATAAAAGTACTAATGGGTGGATGCTGGTTACAAGATGCTCACATGTTAAGCAAATATAACTAGACCCAAACATGGGCTTTTGAGGCCCATTAAGTATGTCCTCCAAGCTACTTTTTTGAAAATTTAATTCCAAATGGATAATTTGGCATAGTTACAGTTTTCCTATGTATATTAGACTTTAAATATATAAATATAGCTTTTTGGTGAAGGCAATGTGGTATATTTAGCCACGATTACAGTCATGATGCAATTTATTTAGTATATATAAAATACTATAAACATAAATCCAATATAAGGATTGATTTTGCAAATTAGCTTGAGATATACAGCACTCACTCTTTTTCTCTGATTTTATGTGTGAATTAAAAGTGTAGCTAATCATTTGCATATTCATTATAATTTTAAATTGAACACAAATAAAATTGGCCTATGAATATAATAATGTATCATGCAAAATATGAAGCCCAAGTTATTTCACATCTGATTTGGATGCTGTTGTTTTACATTTCAGTATCCATATTTATTCATCTTCCCAAAATATTTGTATGAATTAAATTTATAACATAATCTCATTATTTAAAGTCACTACTTATGTATTTATTTGTTCATTTATTTTGCAGTGCTGTTGCTCTAACCCAGGCACTTGCACATAGTAGGCATGTGCTCTACTACTGAGCTACAACCAATACCATTATTGACAATTTTTAAAAAATCTGTAGTTAAAACAAATATAGGCAAGTAGTAAATGTGTTTAGGTACGAGCTTGTGCCACATGGAAGAACATAGGGGTTCTTAAATTTACTTTTCTTTTGCCCTGGTTATTGAATCTGTGTTTGTGTGCCTGGATATTCTTTTAAAATAATATCCATGAACCTGATAGGCTGAAAATTTAAGTATACCCTTGCTCTTTAATAATAGTTCTCTTTTGGTTTAATGAAAATCTAACAACTTAGCATAAACTTGCCTGCATCTAAAAATTTTATACCAGCTTTATTGTGATTATAGCAAAGAGAGCCAGCCATGATGATATTTACCTGTAGTCCCAGCACTCAGGAGGCTGAGGCAGGATGTTCACCAGTTTGGGGCTAGTCTGGGTCACATAGTAGGACACTGTCTCAATATATATCAAAGAGAAACAGTTTTGCACAACCTAAAGAAAGGGTGAGGAGCAGGATTAAAAATTTGGCCCTATGTACCCCTGGAGAAGTCTAAGAAACACTGTCAGCTTCTGTTTAGTTAAAACTGAAATATTGATAAAACTTCTTTATGTAATTATTGTTGATATTAAGTATTGTGCATTTAGTATAGGAGCTGTCACATAGCCCCTGATCTTTCACCAATCATATGAAAACTAACAGTACTCTCTATTCTGTCTAGTGCAAGACATACGCGTGTGTGCTGGAAAGTCACCTCATGGGCCTCACAATTGACTTCAGCACAGGCTTTATCTGCTTTGATGCTGCAACAAAGGTAATGTGTTCAGGCCAGCATTGAGGAATAGGCTGTCCACATTCTTATTCCCAAACAAGTGAAACACTGCCTAATTCCTTTCAGCAACAAATTGATTGCCATGTGTCAAATTTAAGATCTTCATTTTAGTCGTGAAAGATACATTATTATATTTTAACCCATTTTTAGGAAAAAAGTTGGAATCTTTAATAAAGTATGTGGTAGAAACATTATGCTAAGCTAACTCAATGTCAATCTTTCTCTGCAGAAAGATAGAGATGAACAGATGGAGAGATAGATAGACACATAGATAGATATTGGTATTTTTCTTTTCCTAAAAATATGTCTTCATATTGAAGGAATAGTTTCCTCACCAAAAAGCAAATTTTATAAATGATTCCTTTATGATTTTTCTGTATCAACATCTCTAAGATGAAAATTAGGAGAATGTGTTAGGCTTCAGAATGATAGAACAATAGAATTTTGTAGTTTGAAGTTTTTAGCCAGAGAATATATATGTTGTAAACACTTGATTTAACAGTTTGGTGCAATCTGATGGATTTCCCATTTCACAATGCATGCATCTCTGGGAGGGATGTACATTGGATGATGCGTAGCATTTCCTTACCTAATTATATATATTTTTTAATGATAAGCAACTTTGGTGATTATGGAGGGACACATAACAAAGCCAAATCAATACACATTACAGTGCTGACTCGGCACTTGAACTGCTGCATGTGCAAACATTTCAGTCTTCAGCCAATATTTCCAATAAAATTCTGGTTCAGTGCTGGACCACTTGTTTAGCATTCTACCTTCTAAAACCTGTAGGAGATGCCACACTTACTCATGAGGCTTCTGAGTGAAACAAAGGGGAAAGAGGCACTTTGTGCATTGATTTCAAGCAGGAAAGATTTGTCCTGGTGTTGTGTTCATGATTTCATGGTTTTTCCTGTTTGTTTTTACATGTAATATACATGGGCTGGGGTTTAGCTCAGTTGGTAGAGTGCTGCTGTGCCCTCTTTGAGGACACGGGTTCAATCACCAGCACCACAAAAATGGGAGAAGGACGTGACAATCCACTTCCAAAGCAATCAGCCATTGCAAACCCTGTGAGAGTTGCCATGAGTCAGACCAGAGTCCATGGCTCCTAACAAGAACAACACAATATGCATATATATTCCATCTGGTCCTCTTGGCACCCAAGAAACTTTCTAGTGCTAAAAGTGAAGGTAAGAAGAAAATAGTAGGAACAACAATTGAATCAAAAAAGAACTTATTGCTAAGTATGTGAAAGGTGAACCTGTGTCTGATTAATAATTCAGAGTGGAGCTGGGTCCAATAAATACATCTACATTATTTCTTCTTGCACAAAAGTGCTCAGCCATCGAAACAATGGGCACTCACAAGCCTTCCAGAATAGGTGGTGGTGAAGGGCCAAGATACCACTGTATTACTAGTGACCCCTCAGCTACTGGACTCCCACCCAAGTGCTGACTCCTTCCCTTCACTGCTGCAGTGGCTGACTTGGGCTCTGGCTCTCAGGAAGATGCTCTCTTCCTTCCCACTAGGACATTCCTTATTTCCTGGATCCCCCATGCTCTCCTTTATTGAGGTATAGCCTGTAGTGTAAACTGAAATGTTCCTTCTCACCCATTCTAAGGGTTAATAGATAATGTCTCACTGGGAAGCATATATTTTATCTGGAAATGAGGGCTTGCTCAGGATATCAAAAGTAAATGCCAATAAGATAAGAGAGTGACACAAATGTGTGGGAGGGTGGTACATAGGAGACAGTGAGGAGCTCTCCAATCTTGGGGTTGATGGGCATCTAACAGTGTGGCCCGTGCTGGTCATGGGAATGTAGGATGCCTTTTGGAGAACTGGTTTACCTGGAACCTGAGATTATGATGCAAATTTCAAATTATCTAAGGATGGACAATATTTTTGTTAACAGTGTGGAATTAAGTAGCACACTCAATCAAGTCAGATCTGACCACGTCCTGTGTGCCCTTTGCATGATGCAAAAAGAATGCTTCTGTAAGTAAGGAAATTCGGATGCAGAGTCTGTGTTGATGATCCCTAAGGAGACTGCCATCAAATTGGAACAGGCCCATGAATGTTGAATTAATCTAATAAATTAACTAATTCCATGATTAATCAACTTAAGTACTAAATTAATTTTCAAAATAACTTTAGAAATAAATTAAACTGATTAGAAATACAGTCTGACTTTAAAAAGGAAATACTGTCACCAGAATTGTCATCACATTCTGTCGTAAACATGGGAAAGAATCTCGCATTAGTAAATGAGACAGAAATAAACGTCATTGGAACCCATTTCTGAGCATCTGAATGTCTTTTGAATTCATTCCCAAGGCTAGGATCTGTCATCCATGTCTGTCTCAGTGTTCTGTTGGCTGTGTGTTTTAAGGGGGCCCACCAGACACACCTGCCTGCTCTTGCCCTGCATCTGCTGGAGGGAAGGAATAACAAGGAGAATCAAAGCAAATAGTTATCATCCATGGAGGGAAAACAATGTAGTAGGAATTGAGGATTTGGCCATCATGCAGGAAATACCCATAGTCGTTGGGGTGGCCATCACTGTCCTTCCATTTTGACCTGATCATTGGAAGCACTGGCCTTCAGACAATCTGAGAATTAGGAAGGAGGGGAAAGAACCTGTAAACATTCTGATAAACATAGTTGTAGTAATCATCGCAGCCTGATCATCCTGCAGACTGCACCGATTGTCAGATATCCAATGGAGCTGGGCTTCTTGGCCAGGGGGGGACATTGGGGCCCACAGAGAAACCAAAACATGCTCAAGTAGCTGAAGGCAGGTGTGGCACGCTTTATTCTGGGGCATTCCTCTCCACTCCCTTCGAGGTGCCACTGCCCACATTTATTGCCCTCTCTAGGCCCCTGGGACTCTCTGAAGCCTGTCCTCTCCACAGCACGTCCTCTCTGTTCATCCTGTTCTTTCCACACCCAGTGCTGGTGGACAGGCTTCTTAAAGCTTTCACACAATAATGGCTAATTATCAAGACCACTGGCCAATCACATCACAATTACCTGGGATTACATCATAGTAATGTTGTGCTCATGTGCTGGTCTGTGTACTCTTATCTCAGTCTGTCTATATTCCAATACCGATCACCCTGACCTGGCCGAACACTCACCCAGACAGTGACACATGAGCGAAAGTGAGAGATGTTGATAATTATGTCAGAAAAACGGGTATAAAGAGAGTCTTGGGAAAACTGTAAAGTGGACCTTACTGTAAGAAGCTTGTCCCACTGCATGTAATGAACCTAGAAGTTATTTTTAACTGCAAAAGGTTGTTACATATAAATTTAAACATTATTCTAATTTATTAAAATAATTAAAGTCCAATGATTTTCTCTACTTGATATTCATGTGGAAAGCCTTGAGCAAATACATCCAGCAGATCATGATTCAGGAGAGTCAATGCCACAATACTGCTCGTACCCTTCAGCTGGACATGTTTTATCCCACACTTCACCTTGACCAGGACTTCACCTCCTCCAGCTTGAAGTCACTGAGGAAGCAAACCAAAGGTGGTACAGCCCAGATTCCAGGGAAAGGGAGGACTGTATTCAGAGTTATTAATTGAGCTCCATATAAAACAGATACTGCCCTGTTAATACACATGAAAGAAGGGAAGAATTGCTGGATTTCTGCTTAATTTTTTTTTTAAATTTTTTATGTGGAAGTACAAACAAAATAAATAATAATTTTAAACTGTGAGAAAGCAAACTAGGAGATGAATTTAGAGACTTTTATGGTAGGAAATGCCTACAGCCGTAGCCCTGTGGCATCCGATCCTGTCAGATCTTGGAAGCTAAGCAGGGTCGGGCCTGATTAGTACCTGATTGGGAGACCGCCTGGGAACACCAGATGCTGTAGGCTTGGGAGAAGGACCTGGCAACCCCTTCCCAAAAACCAGTCTGCCATTGAAAACCCTATGAACAGCAGAGATGCACTGACAATAGTGTTTCCCCCGTTGTACAGAGGGTCACTATGAGTCGGATACTGACTCGACAGTACCTAACAACAACAATGGTAGGAAATGAGAGTTGGCATGGCTTTTGGATTAAAGAAGAATGCTAAAGGTTTAGAGGTAGGGTCGAGTAGCTGGGGTCACCAAATAATTCTCATTATTTAGCACCTGTGCTTGAAAGTTCCCAGGGAAAATGACTTCCTTTGATTTCCTGAGAGTACACAACATCCTGAATAGCACTCTGTTCCATGTGGAGTGATTTCTCCATGTCTCCAGGAGATTAGTCCCAAGACCAACACAGTGCAAATGCTATGTAGATAGATAGTTATTGTGCAGTGTGGATGCATCAGAGGATGGTGACAAGAAAGAAAATCTGTGCCTGTTCAATACAGATTCTCCTCTCTCGCTCGAGTATTTTCCATAGGTGATTGGATCAGTCCATGGATACGGAGCCATAGAGGACTCCTCTACTTCAGTTGGAACTAGCAACACAGAGTTCGCACATTTTCTGTTTCTCTTAGTCTGAGTCCCTCAGAAAAGCATGTTGTCATAGCTTGATTGTTCTTTGTGGTTTTCATCTTTATAAAAGCAGCCTTTCCAGTGTTTAAGAAGGTGTTCTCACCACTGAGTCAAAGTATAAGGTAGGACTTACAGAATTCACATAGCTGAAAGTATACATTTGTTACCATTATATTTTTTAAATATGCATATCTACATTAATTATTTATATCTAGGAAGAAATTCATTGTATAAACTGATGTCAGTAGTAGCACCTACAAAACATTCAATCTGTAAATAAATGCTAAAAGCCCACTACTCGTAGAGACATAGGAAGGGTGAACACACCCGTCTTCTACTCAAGCAAGGCTTTGCCAAAGCGACCTATAAGTTGAGACATGGGGATAAAATTGTCCAGACAAATCTATCTAAATGAAGGAAGGACAGAATTTGAGGGGTGTTGGAGATAAGAGATCAAGTGTGTGGGTAACTAAGAGGCAGATTTTGAAAGAAATCTTCAGAAGGAATTTAGACTTGATCCTAAGAACGGAGGATTACCTAGAAGGCTTTGAGACCTAGGAAAGAAATGATCAGATGTGTTCACAAGTACAAAACTGATAAAGTAACATATGATGGCGATTGAGGGAACCTGGAAAAACTCAGATTCTAAGACCCTTGTTCTGGTTGCCATCTCCAACTCTCTGAGGTCCTGAGAAAATTCCATGCATGAAGGACAAAGTTAGAGGAGAACAGTGTTGGAATCTGGGGGAAAAATCTAAAAACACCAGAGCCACACAATTATAAGGTGCTCAGTGTGACTGGATGAAGGTTCAAGGATGGGCAGAGCTGGCAATCTAAAGTGGCCACATGGTCACCATCCAGTGCATGTTTGACCAAATCTAATGTAGATTTGAGAAGGTCACTCATGCTGAGGCACAAACTGCCATGCTGGGGTTGGGGCAGCATAGAAGCTATGGATATTTATGCTTCGCCTTTTTAATTTAGAGTAACATTCAAACTTTTGTTAAGCCATGGATTTTTGAAAAAGAGGCAAAAGGAAGGCACTGTTTATCTGCAGTAAACAGAAAACACCTGAACTCCAATAGTTAAAATGAGGATGAGGGCATCCAGGATCCTGAACATGATCCTCCCACTGCAGGCCCCCACCTGAGAGCCCACACCTGAGGCTTCCCACTCCCTCCTTATTCCACTGCCGTGCAGGCAGCTGCCACAGACTCCAAGGGCTCCACTGGCCATAAGTGGAGCACCAGGAATATTCATCCCGTGAAAATGTCCACTATGAGATTTGGGACACTGTAAATCCTCATCCTTACTACTGGGTAACAGTAAAAGGCAATCTTTCTGATATGATTGCTGTTTCTTTTGTAGAGTCTCTGGGACTATTGGTTGCCTCAAATTGTTAGAGTTTGATAGCTTTCCTTTTTTATGAGTTAATAGTTGAAATTGAATAGTGCTGGGATAGAATACTTAAAAAAACTTCTTTGCTAAGGGATGTCTAAGAGCCAATACTAACATATGTTCCTGTTGTTATTGTTAGGGGCTATTGAGTCCGACTCATAGCAACCCTATGTATCTTCATTTTTGGCCTTAGTGGTGGGTGCATAAATTTGCATAATAGTCATATTAACTGGCCATCCCTGTAGGTGTATGGATATTATCATTGTCAGCACTGTATTTCAGGACAGATCTTGAGATATCTTTTTTATGATGAATGCAACCCCATTTCTCTTTAGTTTTTCATTCCCAGTATAGTTGGCCATTATGATTATCTGACTCAAAATGGCCCATTCCAGTCCGTTTTAGCTCACTGATACTTAGAATGTCAATGTTTATGTGCTCCATTTCTCATTTAATGATTTCTAATTTTCCTAAATTCATACTTCGTACATTCCACATTCCAATTATTAATGGATATTTACAGTTATTTCTCCTCATTTTGAGTCATGCCACATCAGCAAATGGAGGTCCCTGGGACTTTACTCCATTTCTGTCATCATGGTAGACTCTACTTTAAGGAGGCAATTCTTCCCCAGTTGTCTTTTGAGTGCCTTCCAACCGAGGAAGCTCATTTCCCAGGCACTATATCTGACAGTGTTTCTTTGCTATTCATAGGGTTTTCAATGGTTCTTTGTTTCAGGAGTGGATCGTGAGGTCCTCCTCCACAGTCTGTTTTAGTCTGGAAGCTCAACTGAAACCTGTCCACCATGGGTCACCCTGCTGGCATCTGAGATACCAGTGCCTTAGCTTTCAGGCTCATAGCAACAAGCAAGCCTCCACAGTATGGTAAACTGACAGACATGTGGGGGAATAATAACATATAGCATGTTAAAAATATATTTGAAAAATCATGATTGGTTCAGATCTATGAAAATAAAAATATGAAATGGAAAAGTAAAATTCTTACACATTAGCTGTCTTATGTTAAAAGCTAATATAAAGACTTTATGTTTCCTTCTTATCTCCATCACTAATTTTCATTGACTATAAATTACAAATTTTATCTGGGGGAAAATTTGTCAACTCCCTGCCCATTTATGATGCCCTTCATTTTAGAAACTGGCATTCTGTAGCCTAAGACACAGTGTAGTCCTAACTGAAACTCCTTCTTCTTACTTTTCCAGATTTTCTCTAGAAAATTAGATTTAATCCTGTAATCTACATAATCCTATCAATTCTTAAAGTCAACATTGATTTTTAGAGCACTTCAAAGGTAAAATTTGAAAAACTTAATATATCCTATATTTACACTTTAAAGAGCTTTGAGCTACCATTTCTCCCAAAGGCAAATGGCCTTCATAGATATATGGACACACACACTCAAGCACACACTTATTTGATTTTTTTCTAGACTGTGTCCATTGAAAACCCTATGAGGATTGCTATGAGTTGACAGTACCTAACAACAACAACATGTATGTTATTATAATATAAATTCTATAGGTTAAACCTCTCAAAATGTAATTAAACCTCTATTCTTTATGTTCTTTAGTATATAATTTTCAAGTATTTCACCTGAAAGGTAGTTAATAAAAAATCAAAAGGAGAAATAGAAAACATCAAAGTGAATACTTTCATAGAATGTCTTGTATATAAGGAGTAAGCTCAACCATGAGCATGCAGTGTTATAGTCTTGTTAAATTATGCAGACTGCCTGTGGTCTCCAGCTTGTGATCCCCCTGCCTCTCCCTCCTGAATTGCTGGGATTACAGGCATGTGCCACCGCTGGCAAGGAAATTGCATTTATTGCAAAACAAACTGAGACATTTAAGGAAACTATCCATCAGGTAATTTTTTATTTTATGTTTTATTTTTATCCTAAAGTACTTCAAACAATCCTAAGCAATCAGAACAGGGGTATTAACCTAAATTTTCATGTAGTATATTATGTAGTGGGAGAAGGACCTGGCAATCCTCTCCCGCGACAATTCTGAAACAATCAGCCATTGAAATACCTTATAAGGGTCACTATGAGTCGGATCAGTCTGCGGCTGTAATCCTGTGGCATCCAATCCCCTCAGATCTCAGAAGCTAAGCAGGGTTGGGACTGGTTAGTACTTGGATGGGAGACTGCCTGGGATTACCAGATACTGTAGACTTGGGAGAAGGACCCGGCACTCCACTTCCAAAAATCAATCTGCCATTGAAAACCCTATGAACAGCAGAGAAGCACTGACAATAGTGCTTCGCCTTTTGTATGTAGGGTTGCTATGAGTCGGATACCAACTCAGTGGCACCTAACAACAACAACATGAGTCAGATATGACTCGATGACAACAACAACAACATATTATGTAGGTATAACCATAAAATTTCCTGCCTTTTTTATTCATCTCTTGCAACAAAATATTATAAAGCAATGCAAAAATTAACACATACTTTATTCCCTATATTTGTGATTCAAAGTATATAAAAACAAAATCAGGTAAAAATAAAAAAATCTCTTTGCTAATGTATTCTTTCCATACTTGTTTCCTTTGATATTTTTTTTCTCTCCTTACATCATTTAAGTTTTTTTTTTATCTCCTCATGATTTTTGATATAGTTGACTTTTTGGGGGGTTACGTTTTTTTATTGTTAAGAATATCTGATTTATCAGGGTGTGGTGGAGCAGGTCTGTAATTCCAGTGACTTGGGAGGTGGAGACAGGAGAATTGCAAGTTCCAGATCAGAGGCAGTCTGCGTAACCAAGGAGACCCTGTATCAAAAAGTAAAATATAAAAAATGGGTTGAGTGTATAGTTCAGTGGTAGAGCACTTGCAAAGCTTGCAAGCTCAAGGCCCTGGGTTCAAAAAAACTGCAAAAAAAATTATCTGATTTAAATTTTGTACAGTTCTCATTGTATTTTCAGTTTGTTTTTCCTTAAAATGTCACTTTTGGTTTTCATGAAAGTTTTCTTGTTTATCCAAAACATTAATCTCTGGATTCTTCTGTTATTAAGTGGGAATAATAATTGCTTTGCTCCTATCTTACTGTATTATTCTAAAATTAAACGAGATACCTTGGTTTAAAAAAGTAACTATAAATATATAGAGATTCTGAAATATTTGATCATTATTTCCAACTAGCCCAGATATAGGTGTTTTTTGTTTGTTTGTTTGTTTGTTTGTTTGTTTTGTTGTATTGGTTGGATTGGGGCTGAACGCAGGGCCTGAGGCTTTACTTGCTTTACAAGTTCTCTGCCACTGAGCTGTACCTCTAGTTCCTTTTTCACTTTTTGCCTCTAGACAAGGTCTCACTAAATTACACATGCTCCCTCTGGCCGCAAATCTGTGATCCTCCTGCCTCTGCCTCCCACATTGCTGGGATTATAGGTGTGCCCAACCACACCTGGCCCTAGCCCATATTTTAATGAACCTTGTCTTAACCGCAAACGTGCCCTTTCACCTTTGCCTCGGAATCTATTTTAGTAAGTTTTCTGTTACTCTAACAATTACTTGAATTAATCAGCTGATAGTGAGGGAGGGTTATTTGGCTTGCAGTTCAGAGGGTTTATCCCCTCACTGGTCCTGGTGAGGCCTGCGATGAGGTAGCACATCATGGCTGGAGCATGTGGCCAGGCAAGCCGCTCACCTCATGGTGGCCAGGATGTGAAAAAGAGAGTGGAAGAGACCAGGGTCCTAGAATCCCTTCCAGAACAAGACCCTAATGGTTTGGCTTCCTAATAGGCTCAGCCTTCTAAAGCATTCACCACCACCCAGGCATGCTATGGCTGGGACTAATCCTTTAACACATGGACCTTTGGAAGATGCTTATCTGAACTATAGCAGAATCCATCATCATTTCCCGCCCCTGCTTCAAGTTCCTCTGGACACCTCACAAAGCTGCATCTGTCTCCTCAAACTGAATACCTGAAAGACTTTGCAGTACCAAGCTTCTCTAAGCACCCATCTCTTCCCCTGGAAAATGTGTGTCACGGATATTACTCTCATAGAAAAGCTGCAAGGATTGAACAGCAGAACGTGTTCAGGGCATGATGCACAGAGAGTGGCACATGGTCTGCCTTACTCACAGGTGCATGCTCCACTTTGATCGCGCACACACACTGCAGGACATGAGTGGTCTCCTCCCCCATTCTCAAGATACCAAAGGCCCTGTGCTTTCTAGGATTCATAGTCAGTGGACACATTCAATGCCTGCTGCGGAACACTCCTGAGCTCCCGGCTGTCATGGCGCTCTCTGTCCTTCTGCCACCTAGTGGAGAGGACTGATGTCTATGAGTTTAATGTTCTCTGCAAAGATCAGTTTGGGTGGCGTGGGAGGGTGAAAAATAGGCTAAAGGGCCCTGGGGGATCCTAGGAGAAAATTACCTATCACCAGAGAAGTTGTAGGTCCAGAGTGGTGAATCAGGCACATGGAGGAGGACTATTGTGCAGCACCTGTGAAAACCTGGGCCATGGGAGGGGGCTGACAGAAGAAAAAGACAGGGAAGTGGTTCATGACAGGAAAGAAACGGCACCAGGAGCGGAGGAGCCTTGGGCTTCCTGGTACATTTTCAGCTTGTCCACCAGTTAGCTATGGCCACAAAACTGCTGTGAATGCATGGTGGCCACACGAGGGTGCCTTGTACTGGTAAACCTTCTGGGTGTCTCATTCTGTGAGTCCCAGGGCTGACCTGGGTGAGGCTCCTTTGCGTGTCTCAGTTAGGAAGATTTGCTCGGGCTCAGAGCCTGCGCTCCACGCTCTGCTCCTTCCTGCTTCCTCTGTGAGAGCCAAGAGGATGGCTGGGCCCATCTTTCTCATGTAGATTGCAGAGGTAGAAGAGAAAAAGCCTAATGTATGATCATATTTTGGCCTCTGCCTTGGGAGCACCTGTAGATTTCCACTGAACAAAGCAGGCTGTATGGGTGAGGCCACAAGGAAGCAAGAGAGCAGATCAGCCAGCCAGGGGAGCTTCAGCATTGTAGCAGTGGGACAGGGGACCCGGGACAGGACAGTTAGGGCTGGTTTTCCCGTAGTGCTCAGGGCATTGAAAGTCATTAGCAGACTGTATGCAAAGTATCAGAACCAACTCTCTGATCACTTTGGCTCTCTTGTGGGGAGGGTTATTAGGGGACTTGTGGCTTAGAGAAGAGCCTGGGAACACAGAGCAGTGAGGAATCCAGTACTACAGGGAGATGCCATCACTAGGGCTTACACACAGAGAGAGAGGGGATGGGATTAAGTGTAACACCAACGCTTCTGAACTGAGCAACTGTGTGAGAAAAAGATGTACTCTGGGGAAGGAGTGGATTTGTAGAATATCTATTTCATTATTCTCACGAAAGTTAACTGTATAGAGGTCAATGAATAATTACCATGTTCACTATAAAAAAAGGAACTTGCCTTCTCAATCTTCTCATGCTATGATATCAATCAATTCTATATATCTTACATCAGTTAAGATGACCTTTCTACATTTCTGGGGAAAACATCCCCATCTTAATGCAATACACAATAGGATTTAAATATTATACACACACAAGGAATATTAAGGACATAAAACACTGAAGTGTGGTTCCAACAGCTTCTCCCTATGCTGTGATCACATGTAATTGTCTTTACTCACCGGAGGATGAGTCTTACCCCAGGAGACTTCTTGTTTTCTAATAGAAGCAAATTTCTGTCATGTAGGTTTTCTCAACAGAACAACCACGATATGAAATTACCTCCAGTTACTTGGGTAAACACAATTAAGCCTCTAGCTGGGCACTCGTATACAAAATCTTTCCTACATAGTCATTCAAGCTTTTCACTTATCATTCCTTTCACTAGATAATTCACTCTCTTCTTCAACTGCCTACAGTATTGTATGGCATTTTTAATTAAATCAAGATGACTTAACACACAGAGTTCTCATGCCAGGGTAGTTCATTATATGTTGCTAATTTTTAATGAACAGAATATTTTTACAAATGATATCGTTTACCTTTTAGTGAAATGTAAACCATTAGTTTGTAGAAATATAAATTTCTTTGAGTTTTGAAATCAGGCTCAAAGAAAAGAATGTGATTCATACAAATAAAGTTCCTAATTAAATTTTAGAAATCATGTTAGTAAACATGAGAAAATAAGTGATTGATTCATACCAATAAAGTTCATAATTAAATTTTAGAGATCATATTAGTAAATATGATGAATAGTGCTTTACCTCAAAAATAAAGACACAGATATTTATGGGAACTGGGAATATAGTTTAGTGATAGAGCTCCTGCCTGGTGTATATGAGGCCCTGGGTTCAATCTCCAGCACTGAAGAAAAATTGAAAGAGGAAGAAAGAAAGAAAGAATGAATGAAAGAAAGAAAAAAAGAAAGAAAGAAAGAAAGAAAGAAAGAAAGGGAGGAAGGGAGGGAGGGAGAGAAAGAAAGAAAAAGAGAGAGAAAAGAAAGAGAGAAAAGGAAGGAAGGAAGGAAGGAAGGAAGAAAGGAAGGAAGGAAGGAAAGAAAAGAAAGAAAATCATCTACTAGAACCTCACACTCAATGTGATAGTACTGAGTTGGGCTCCTGTGGGAAATGATTCAATCATGAGCACTCCACTTTCATGAATGGGATTGATGCTCTTATGAAAAGGGATTGTAGGGAGAACCCTGATCCCTTTTACCCTTTTGCCCTATGAAGATACAGCAGTGACACATAATTTTGGACACAAAGCGTGAGACATTAAATGCATGAATGCTTTAATATTTTACTTCTCAGCCTCCAGACCTCTAAGAAATATGTTCTATTGTTTATAACAGTGTGAGCTGTTTTGTTATAGCAGCAGGAGCCAACAAAGACAGCCTTAGCATCCAAGACCAGTGTGCCAAAAAACCAAATTATTTTTGAATTCTACAGATAATGTGAAGTTTCTCAAAATAAAATTAGTATGTGAAAATTAGAAATATCATACTATGTCCAGTAGTATGTGGAAATATGTTAGTACTTTCTTTCCCACATGTATTTTGGGCACTCTCCTAAACAAATAATGGATATGATTAAAATAAATATCCTGTATTAACTCATTAGGTTGATACAATAAAGCTATTATAAAACAATCTGCAAGATCTGAATTTCAGATTTTTTTCAGGTTTTGTTCTTAAAAGACTATAAATAATGTCTCAAAGTGAAAACGAATGTAGCCTTCTGAATGGTCAATATATTTGATTAAAAAATCATACAAACACACACATACATGCATGTAGGGATCCTTGAACAGAGATTCTATTTTGGAGAGAGAAATCTAGGTGCAATGTTTGATAGAGAAGTTCTGATCTTGATTGGATGGTCTCATCTCATATTTAATATAGACAGCCAGCCTAATGGTGAGGCATCTGTTAGATGACATACCTCTTGATCACCAAGACTGCACAGGAACCACATCCAAAATATAGCATACTCAACACTGAATCCGGTGTCCAGTTTAGTCTGACTGCCATTTTTTCTTTGTTCTCTTATCTCATTTATGAAAAAATATAACATCTGAATTTAGCTCTGTTCTCTTGCCTCATTCTCACTTTAACCATTGAGTGTTTTTAAAATGTTCCCTAAATAAATCTAGATTGTGTTGCTTATTTGGGGTTCTACTGTTACTAACTTAGAGTAACCTCCCCCCCCCCTTTAGATTACTGCAATATCTTCCAAATGGGACTTCTTGGCTTCTTTACTGAATACATTATTATTATGCATCAGTTATGCCTCATGACCACTGCCAGGAACTAGGAATGTAAAAACAGATACAGTTCCTCCCCTCAAGAAGCCTGCAGTCTATTGAAAGGAATAGATTCAAAGGCAGTTGTTTTCCTCTGCATTCTGTCTTCTATGTCATTGCCAGATTAATGATCCTTCGCAATGCTGATTGAATTATGTCGCTCCTTCCTGGATTGAAATCAATACTTCTTAGGCTTGAGGTCTCCTAACATTCTTGTATCTGCTGTTGAGCATTATCTACTCAGCATCTGGTGGCTGAGCCATAGCCATGCTGCTACTCATAGCTCTGGCCCAGTGCACATTCATTCTGGAATCTTCATCCAGAAGGTCTTTTCTCACCAGTATGATTTATATGTCCTTTGAATACTGCAAATGTAGCATACTTCTAGCATAGCATAACATATTGCAATTGGATCTGGCAGAAATAATAACTTTAATTGCTTCATTCAGACCCCAGCATAGTTCAAGGACACAGGATTAATTCAATGAGGATATATGTATGTATATGTGTGTGTGTGTGTGTGTGTGTGTGTGTGTGTGTATATATGTATATATATATACATATATATACATATATATATACATATATATATATACATATATATATACATATATATATATATATGGGGCTGGGATTTAGCTCAGTTGGTAGAGCACTGTGCTGCAGTCTCTGAGGTCCCGAGTTCAATTCCCAGCACCACAAAATAGGAGAAGGACCTGGCAATCCACTCCCTAGGCAATCCCGAAAGAGTCAGCCATTGAAATCCCTATGAGGGTCGCTATGAGTAGGATATCAACTCAACGGCACCTAACAACAACAACATATATAGATATAGATATAGATATAGATATAGATATAGATAAACATAGTGTTATCTAAAATGAATGAAAGAGTTAAGCTTTCATTCAATTCTATGATCTTTTGCTATTTCTACTTTTATCCTTTTATCAACAAATCAAATTTACTGTTACGAAACTACTAGATAGTATATATTACTGTGTATACCACATATAGTTTTAGTGAAAATGTCATTAAGTAGGTCCACAGACCTAAAGTTGTCCTTTGGTGACTGTGGTGATTTGTAGCAGCACTCACACAGACACAAAACACCAGCAGATGCTCAAGTTCCTCATATAAAATGGGGTAGCATCAAATAGATCAAGCTCACATACTTCTATATATTTTAAATTATTTCTAGAGCACTGATAATATCTCAAATGATGTAAATGCTATGGAAAACATTCTGCTACATTTTCCAAGGACTAATGACAGGACAAAAAGTCTATCCATATTCAATGCAGGCACCATTTGAAAAAGTATTTTCCATTTACGGTTGGTTGAATCTGCAGATGTGGAGCCTAGGGATACAGAGGGCTGGCTGCATTTAATTATGACAAATTTTACATGAATGGGGGAAAATGAGAATATAAGAATATGTAAGGAATGGTAACTTTTCTTTTTTCTTTTTTTTTTCTTTGTTTTGGTACTTGGGGTTGAACCCAGGGCCTCGCGATTGCATGCTCTGCAAGTGTTGGACCACTGAGCTCCACCCCCAGCCCATTTCTTTACTTTTTTGAGACAGGGTCTTGCCAGATTACACAGACTGCCTCTGATCTTGAACTTGTCATCCTCCTGCCTCCATCTCCCAAGCCGCTGGGATTACAGGTGTGAGGCACCATGCCTGGCTAGGAACGATAACTTTTAAAACAAGTTTTCTAATGGTTTTCAACAACACGTGACCCTCTAACCCTCTCTCCTACAAAAAGAAAACATTAATATTTACTGTAAATTAATTTTGGAGGGAGGAGAAGATAGAAGCAAGAGATGATATGTGTGTTTGGGCTTTTTGTCACAGTAAAAGCTTAATGCAATTTAGACACGGGATTTTGTGGAAAGGTTTCACTGACTGTTTAACTAGCAGACACATCAAGACAAGGGAGAAAAACATATATTTGTGTTCATCACTGGAAACGCAGTCAAATGTCAAGCACCAATGATTCATTTTATGGGGAGAATAAATATATATATAGCTTTAAAGCATTTTCTTATAATTTCTAAGTGTTCTAGTCAATAAATTGTAAACCATGTAGATCATTCTTTCAAGTGTTTTTCACCCTATGCTGTAATATCCTACTTCTACTATTAACAAACTAGTTGACATTGTGTCTAATTTACCTGCATATGTTAGAATTGCTCCATTTTCCTTAAAGGGAAATTTTTTTCTGGGGCATGAAAAGATAGAGGCTCAAAAATGGTGAACTGTTAAGGATACTGGTAAAAGATGTATTGGAGATGTTTCGTCTAGTTTTGTTTTGGCATTTAAATTTTCGTTATCATTAATGCAACTTTAATTTCTGTTTATGTTATAAATACATTGCATTTTTGAATAGTCTGCATCTAAACGACACTTGGTGCTGTACGCAGGTGAATTTGTTCGATATCCAAGTACCTATGTGGTAACCTGTTTGGCACTGCTGTTCTCTGCCAGTAGGCATGGCCATCTTTGCAAATATATTGTTTAAATGACAAAAATAAAGAGTTATGGGAGATGATTTTTCTTTTCCCTTCTCACTGAAATGCTATACATCACTGGAATTTTCAAGCATTTGAACTAATTCTAACAGATGAATAGCTCAGATGAATAGCTTATGGGAACTTTTTTTTTTTTAATTTCAAGAGGAAAAGAAGCTTAAAATAGCAGCAACATTACTATAAAGAAGAAATGATGATTCAGAGCACACTGTGTTTGAGTAAATCAGTAAATTACTTTTCTGGGAGTAGTGTCTTGATTTAAATAGGATTCTGATTCTCTATTTTGAGAAGAGTCAGGCATTTGTAATAAAGTTTATTTATAATCAAGCTCATTAAATGGGTCTCTGATATTTGGTTAGGGAAATAATTATAGAAAATCAAAGCAGCAGTTTAGGATAAAAGAAATAGGAGCTATGGAGAATGGCAGACATTGATTTCGGTCCTACTTATTAGCGCTGAAATATTACGAATATATCTGATGGCAATAGCTCTAGCTATTACACAGTTTTTGCAAGAATTAGGGATAATATACTCAAAGACCAAATACGATGTCTTTCTCATTTTAACAAATTAACAAAGATGATGCCCCATGGAAAAGCAAAAGTAGACTCTCATAATACTTACATGCACTAACTAAACTATTTGGAAATTACTTATGATCTGTGTGTATGTTCACCCACTAAATGATTTACTGTCAGAAAATAAATTTTAAAGTATTTAAAATAAATTTTAAAATAAATTATTATGTGTCTTGTTCGATTATCATTCCACTTCAATTGCACATGGATTAATCATTGTCATGATATTGTGTAAAGATTGGTTGGCTGATTGAGAATGGTGATCTTAATTTATAAACCCCAATGGCATTGATTTCAAGGCTCTTTAGTATTTAAAAGTTTGCACACATTGTTTTATATAAAACTAATCTATTACAAATAGTACCTAATAGGCAAATGATTCTTTTGCAGAACTTAATTTTCCCGTGTGTTCTTTAATTATAAAACTACTTTGGTCAATAAGCTTTATTATATATGTTTCTATAACTTCCTTTATTCCTTGCAAGTATTAATTGAGTTTCTTATAACTACAATATTGAAAGTGCTGTGATTCATTATGTGGTTCTTTCTTCATCTTTACTTGTAGCTTTTAGACATATAAAGTATTTAACCATATTTCTATATCCCAGATATATTTTATATCTATCTTTTCATGTAATTGCTCAAATAATAATGAATTAGAGAATGAGTTAGAGCAGAACTGAACACCATTTTGACTGTCATAAGTAAATAAGTTTTAATAACTTGATAAAGTATTTTTGATGTATTATCCATATACAATTTAATTAAATATCACATAGTGTATAGTTTATCATTTCTAAAAGTACATTCCATGGAAAAAATTAGCCAGTTAAACAATGTTCAGTGAGTTTCTTTTGTGAAAATATTTTCAGATATTATTCTGATAAGGAACATCACTAAATGCACTTTGCCACATTTGACTTCCTGGAGAATCAAATAGGAACAGTGGTCCACAGGAAGACTCTGGGAAATAAAAACCTGGTTCATGATCCCTTATTATGAAAATTTCAGGTCAAATTCCAGATTTTGAAAGTACGTACAGATTTCTCCAGACACTGCCATTCATTTTGGTTTTCCTTTGTCTTCCTCCTTTTGGACATCTGCCATCACATTTAACAAATTAATATTACACCACTGGTGGTAGAAATTTTCCAATCAAAAACCAAGTTCCTTTAGTCCAAGCTCTCCTTAGAAAAGCAGGACTGCTGGCCTGCACCATCTAAGAGATGTTTCACATCCTGCTCACTTCAAAGATGGAGATTTCACAGTACTTTACAGATTTTAGTATGTTTTAGTATATTTCCTCATTTCTCCCAATTGTATGCCTCCTAAACATGACAATCACACAATAAAAGGGAAGGGAAGAAACTTTTATTTTTTTTTAAGTTTATTGTGTTTTCACATCTTTCTTTCAAGAAACTTCGCTTTGTAGTGTGTTGACTGCATACCAGCTATGCTGTTACAACCTCAGGAGGCAGCCATGAGTTAGGCTGACCTGAAGCTCTGCATGTAGTAGAGGAGGACAAAATGACAAGAGCACAGATCATCCCTTAGTCTGTGAAGGAAATGAGCAAGGTAGAGACAGAGAATTTTAGAAAAGACTTTTAAACACTGATATTTGAGTTAACAGCGAGAATGGAGCAGTTATGAAATGAGTTGGGCAAGAATTTTCCAAGGAAAAAGAAGGTGTGAAGAGCTTTTCTTTCTCCAGAAGGAGAGAAAGGGGGAATGAAAAGGTAATTCTGATTGATTTATACAAAATGGACTCAAGTTTACATTATCTAACACCTTAGTCTATGGTATTGTCTGTACTTAACAGTTGCTTTACACAGGCTCAGCAAGGTACATTTTTCATACTTGATGTCAGCAGAATAAGTCACAAGTTTTGAAAAATGTCACAAATACATGAGGAATAATTATAAACCAGCAGAGGTTACAAATGAAAGGTGTCATATATCAATGGTCACTGGTCTTAAAGTAAGGAAGGTCAAACCTCTGTTTGGGATATGTATACAAATAGGAGGTATATTCAACCTTTTTCCTCTCATCTGAGTTCCTTGTAATTCTGGTGGAATATCAGATCTCCTTGTAGTGAATAAGTGGGTTGTCTTGCAATTTACTGGCACAAATATGACAATAAATAATATTTATTAGCAAAAAATTGCTTTCCTGATATTGGTTTACCTATAAAATATCCCTGTCAAAAGTTATTTTAAAATCCAGATGTGGCACAAAGCTGTAATCTCCTCAGTCTAGAGGCTGAGTTAATAGGATGGTGAGTTTGAGGCCAGCCTGGGCTACAGAGTGAGAACCTGTCTCAAAAACATGAAAAAAGCTCCTGGTGCGGTGGCCCACACCTGTAATCCCAGCGGCTTGGGAGACAGAGGCGGGAGGATGGCAAGTTCAAGACCAGAGGCAGTCTACATAAGGTATCGAGACCCTGTCTCAAAAAGTAAAAAAAAAAAAAAAAAAAAAAAAAAAAAAAAAAAAAAAAAAAGGGCTGGGGACACAGCTCAGTGGTCCAGCCCTTGGAAAGTGTGCAAGTACAAGGCCATAGATTCAACCCCCAGTACCGAAAAAAAAAAAAAAAAAAGCTATAGTAACAATGGTATTTTATCTAAAATGTACACATACGCTAGGTATATTGGAGAACACTTGAGAGGCCTTCCTATGAATCATCTAAGCATTAATAAGCACAGTAAATATATTTCATCCATTGCTTTTAGCAGAGTACCACAGCTTGTTGAGATGGATTCTGTATAGTATATTCACAAAAATCAATACAGTTACACCATAGCTGTACATATTTCTGAATAGAGGGAAATTTAATTTTACTACCACACTGACCTCTTTGTGAAAATTACGTGGTTGCATATCATTGCTTTATGATATCATAACCAATGCTGCAGTTTCTTGCTGAATTTGTGATACCATTCACAATAACAAAGATGTTTCATCTTAACAAAATGAAATTTCTAAAGCTTCACTTTGATTCCACAAATTGAATGAAAAAAAATTAATGATAAATGATTTTCTACTTGATTCACTGATAGAAAACTGACATCATTTAATTGCTTTTGACAGTCTAAAGGAGATAAATCAGTATCAATTGCCTCACAGTGACATAAAGACAAGAAAACGTGAAATTAAAAATGAGGAAATTTGATTTGGATATAGAGTATTTTGATCTAAATAACAAGTTATGCATAAAGGATGACTTATAAATACACTGTCTCTAATTATATTAAAACAACTTCTTTGTGTCGCATGACATTTTCATTTTTAAGTAACTATTAACATTTCAAGTATCAGCTAATTTGCATCTTTTGGCTTTTATATAATCAGCACTATTATGGTTCCTATGGTGGGTGGATGAACATCAAAAAATATTTTGCACAATTAAACACTCATTATCCACTTTTTGAGGAATTAAAACCCACTGGTTTATTTTCATTAAATACTCTCCTTTATTTTTTAACTTATTCAGCAAGTATAATACAAAAAATACTAAATTATAAAATGATAATTTCTATTTAAAATCAAGCAACCTAACTTCTATCATGATTATTCAGATTTCTTCCTATTAACCCTGCGTTATGGCCATCTATCCTGTTTTCTGCATGATCCATGTGCGTGCCATCTCTAGTTCCCTTTGTTTTCATGTGGTCCCCTCTGAAAGACTGGAGGCAGGCTAGCTGGTTCATGGACACAGAAGTGTTAGCCCTTTCCCTTCCCCCACAGAGACCAACAGAAATAAGCTGTCTTTAGCCTTCTCTGTCCAAGTGTACTTAGTTGTATCAGCAAGTGGCCTATATGTTCCATTTGTAGTGGCCAGGAAAATATTCGTAGATGACATAAATTGTTGCTCTTGGGTGCCATTGAAACATGTCCAACTCATAGTGACCGTCAGGGTTTTTAATGGCTGATTGTTTCGGGATTGCCTTCAGAGTGGATTGCCACAACCTTCTCCCATTTTTTCAGGCTGGGAATCAAACTCAGGACCTCAGAGACTGCAGAGCAGTGCTCTACCAACTAAGCTAAATCCCAGCCCAGCCCAAAAAACAAAGCCTGGAACATGGCGATACTTCATTGCAGAATTAAAACTTGGCTACTGATTTCAATAACATGTCTGTAGGACTGCAAGGCTGATGAGTTCTCCAGATTGGAAACAGAAATAAATTTCTCACTCTTTCTCCTCTTTATAAGTGATACCATAACTTGTCTTCCTATCCTATCTGAAGATTTAACCTCTTACACTCTCAAAAACCTACTGCTAACTGAAAGTCTTCACTGCACTGAAGCACAGTTCTTTAAATGCTCTTACTAAGTCATGAATATGCTCATCATCACTAACCTGTTAAAACAAATAGATAAACTGCCTCATGATCATTCTGTTGCACAGTTATGGAGCAGTGAATAAGGGAACTTAACCAAGCTGTAGTTTGTTTTTGAAAACACTTCCTCGTTGCATGATTTGCCATGTTGTCTCTTGTTAGGTGCCATCAAGTCCATCCAGCTCATAGCAACCCTATGTACAACAGAATGAAACGCTCCCCGACACCATGCCATGCCAGACACTGTCAGTGCTTTTCTGCTATTCATAGAGTTTTCAATGGCTGATTGTTTTGGGATTGTTTCAGGAGTGGGCTGCCAGGTCCTTCTCCCACTTTTGTGGTTCTGGGGATCGAACCCAGGGCATCAGAGAGCACAGAGCAGCATTCTACCAACTGAGCTAAACTGAAGCCCCTGATTTTGCCATAGCTAACAGTTAAAAGCCTTCAGCCATAGCCCTGTGGCATCCGATCCCATCAGATCTCGGAAGCTAAGCAGGGTCGGGCCTGGTTAGTACCTGGATGGGAGACCGACCTCCTGGGAACACCAGAAGCTGTAGGCTTGGGAGAAGGACCTGGAAACCCCCTCCCAAAAATCAATCTGCCATTGAAAACCCTATGAACAGCAGAGAAGCACTGACAATAGTGTTTCCCCTGTTGTACAGAGAGTCGCTATGAGTCGGATACCGACTTGATGGCACCTAACAACAACAACAACAGTTAAAAGGAGATGCTAACCAGTCAAATTGAGGAGAACTCTTAAGTAAGAAATTTAACAAAAAATATACATTAGGCCACATGGAAGCAAAGGGAAAAAGCATTGTGATATCCATATAACAGATAGTCATATGGCTGGAGCAGAGAACATTTGAAGGACAGGGGCAAAAACTGAGATTAGAGATTTAAACAAGGGCTTAGTCTTCAAGGGTTTTTAAAATTCTTGACAAGGGACTTAGGTCAGATCATGATACTACCACTGAAAGATGTTATGTAGCAGAAATATGAATTTTAAAATGATTATTTTAGCAAGTGAAGGGAAGAGGGCTTATATTATAGAGTATGAGATAGCAAAAACAGAGGTAAGAAATTCAGCTGGAAGTTATTGTGAATACCCAAAAGGAAACTGGGGTCTAAGTTGTGTGATGTAATGAGAATGAGGGCTGGGATTTGGCTCAGTTGGTAGAGTGCCACTCTGCAGTCTCTGAGGTCCTAGGTTCCATCCCCAGCACCACAAAAAATGGGAGAAGGTTGTGGTACTCCACTCCCAAAGCAATCCCAAAACAATCAGCCATCAAAAACCCTATGACAGCTGCTACGAGTCAGACCAGAAATGATAGCATTTAACAACAATGATAATGTTGCCATCAGAGATTTTATAAAATGTGTGGAAATTTGAATTAATAGAATTAGAGACAGAGGATCTCATGGAAAGCTAGACTGTTATCTCTAGATTTAATGCTTAGAAGATAAAGGAGGTATCAGCAATATTTAAGATTGATTGAATGAGAGTGGCTGAGGGATAGGACAAGCATTTACTTCAACTATTTGAACTTCAAAATATCTGCAGGACATACAAGCTGCCTGAGCTTGAGTTTCATTAAAAGGATTTTTTACAGAGAACTTTCTGGAGATGGGATTCCTAGCAGTTTGGTGAGTTGAACCATGCCATCCTCTGCTGCACCATCATTCAGTCTGACTTGCTTCTTATGGTATGAGGGCCATCCAGGGGTATCTCCCTCTGGCTGGCCTTGCATTGTGTGAAACAGGAGACAAGTTGGGGGATAAGCATCTCCTTGTGGCTGTCTAGTGCCAGAGCCATAAGTAGCCAGCATCACCCCCAAAGCTAATCCTCTGGCTATGGGTGCTGATTTTGCCAATTTACCATTAAATCTGGCAATGGAAGCACAACAGGATATTTAGTGGGGTTATTGTTGTTGTTGTTGTTGTTGTTGTTAGGTGCTATGGAGTCACGTCTGATTCATAATGACTCTAGTACAAGAGAACACAACTCTCCCCAACACTGTGCCATGCCCAGCACTATGTCAGTGCTTTTCTGCTATTCATAGTGTTTTCAATGGCTGATTGTTTCAGGAGTGGGCTGCCAGATCTTTCTCCCTAGCCTGGTATTCCCAGGAGGTCTTCTACCCTAAAACTAATCAGTCCAACTTTGCTTAGCTTCCAAGATCAGGCAAGATCAGATGCCAGAGTGCTATGGCTGCAGACTTAGTGGAATTACTGAAGGTCATTCCTCATACCTCTTATTCTGTATAGGGTTGATTATTCCTCTCATATGGTGACCCTTTTCCTTGTCTGCAAGTTTCTTGGTACAAAGTGCCTAGAATGGCCAGGAAGCACCAGGAGCTCCAAGTGTCCCATTGCACAGTGCAGGGATGAGGATGCAGGGAGCCCAAATTTACCTTATGTGAAGTTGGGAGTATGGCTATTCTCCATCAATCTGTCCTCTGATCTATGTGTTCTGCCCTCTGGGGACACAGAGTTGCATTCTTAACATAGCTGGAGTCTTTGCCACACACAGGAGATCGTGTCCTCTTCTCACAGGAGGTCTCCCAGGTGACTCACTAGCTCCAGATCAAGAGACTACTGGAAAGTTCTCTCCTGGTCAAGACTTCTGACTAATGTAGTACTGAGTGAAGTACTACATCCCCTGGCTATGTCCTCACTCAAGTACTTCCTTATTGTCAAGAGGGCCCATTGAGAGGAGATGAGTTGTGAGGACTCAGTATGCACTATAAGTTCTGTGACCCTTGAGGGCAGGAACAGTGAACTCATGCTCAGAATGTTTCTACTCTTGTCTAAAGGAATTGAGGCCTCTCCAAAGTGAAAGGGGTCCAAGGTCATCAGTCCATCAACACATGGCATATTGGTTTAACCAAAAATATCAGAGCTGTTCTGAGTGCTCATTATTGTTTCTGTGGGTGACAGATTTGACATCCATCTTGATGGGTTTGGGCCACATTGTTACACGCATGCCTGGCCTCCATCTTTGCTGTACCTCCTACCAGTGACGGCCAGCTGGTAAAAACTGCTGAAATGATATGTGCACTCACTCATTCCATGCTTTTTCTGTGGACCTTCTTGTCCCTAATCTCCCAATGTTGTTTCCTTTCACATCCCTGACTATAGCTCAACTCTTTCACCTTTGCCCATGAGTCTGTGTATATTCTTATCTCAGGTCATTTCTTTTTGCACAGAGAAGACACTTAGATGCATTATACATGGCTCAATGTAATGGGGTGTATCTTCTCCCCACTGCCACATTTCAGGATCCCATTCTGAGAAAGGGATTATTGTACAGCTACACTAAATATTTAGCTTGCCCCAGCATGCCGAGTCTGTCTGTGAACAAACCCCATCTTAGGTATCCAGAAAGGATTATCCCTTGTATGATATGTTTGTATGGGGTTTAGATCCAGAGTGGTAATGCAGTGCAGGTCTGGATTGGGAGTTTGGGCAGCTAGCTTGTGCCCCTAGCTCTACTCAGATATTATTCCAGGTAGAGGATTACATCTTGGAATCCTTTGTAAATGGACCTGTGGTACCTTTTAATTCAGTGACAGACAAAATCTAAATATATGCCTTTCTGGCCACATGTGAACTTCTTTCTCTGTCAGGGTCCATTGTCATGTATGCCATTGGATGCCTGTGACATGGTGGAAGATTTGCTGAAAATAGTATTGTTGAATTCCATAGCCCAGGGAGATCTATATTGTGATTCTCCTACAAGGCCTTAACATAAATCCCATCCAGGTTCTCTATCCAGAACAGACACCTCCAGTGTCCTAGAGTTTGGCAGATAGTAGCAAATATATCAAGGCATTGTTTCCTCTACCAAATAAAAGTGGTGGAGTCTCTGTTGTCAGCCAGATAACAAGCACCCATCACCCAGATCCCACCTTTGCCTCTGCTTCATATTTGATTGGGACTGTCCTAGGTTAAGTTCCACAGAGTGGTAACTGAGGCAATGGAATGGGTTTTGCTGGATGGTGATCTCAGCAGATACACCTATCTGGGAAGAGGAAGAAGGGCTGGGGTAGAAGGATAAGCTGCCCCCAGGTGACTTACCTTGGTTCCAGTCACACCTAAAGGGAGCTGTGGAACTTGAGCTGCTCTGCAGTTATTCCAGCAGCAGCAGCAGAAACATACCAAGGTTTTCTATTGCTGTATCAGCCAGGATTTCATCATTGCAAGACTCCTGTGACTAAAACTCTCTGTGCCGAGGGCAAAGGTTAGGAGAACAGCAGGAGATATTCACTACAGCTGGGACCTGGGTGTACTGGCAGCAATCTCAGTACAGCACCCTGTGTTCATGGCATAGGTTGTGATGCCAGCAAGTGGTTGGATAAAACAAAAACAATAACTACAACAAGTGGAAGCCATAGAGAAAAGTTGATTGGTGGAGTTTCAGAGGAGACTAGAAGGAAAAAAAAATGCAGCCCAGACATGGTACAACATTTTGGAAAGCACAAGGTTTTTATTCCTTTTTTAGACAACTTGAAGGGTTGAAAGTAAAAATATTTTTGGAATAGCAAAGAGAAAACACCATTTCTGTGTCAAGCATGGTCTGTGGAGAAGGCTACATCATATATCAAGAGGGGTAGAGTTGCACAGAGGCTTTGAAGAGCACATAAAACAATAACGTTATATGGATGAACATGTGTCTAAAAAGGGTCTAACCACTCACCATCAAAAACTCTACCTGTTCCTTCATTTCCATACCTATTTTTCCATATCTTTGTCCTCTTTACTCTCACTTAAAGGGTTTTAAATGCAAAAAGCCTTATTTAGTAAAGAAAAGGAAACAAAGGAAGGCCAAGGAACAAAAAGGAAAAGAATGTATTTTCCAGACATGATAGTAACTTAGAATTAGGAATCAATTTATATATCATTAATACTGTTAAAAATCATTATGGATATTAATTGGGGTATGCTTTCTCAAAGGATTATGTGTTTAATGAGTTATGTTTGACATCAAAATATTTTAATTTTGCAACCAATTACAGATAATTTTTTTATATAGGAACTATGGAAAGGGCCATTGTTGAGTTACAAAATAAGCAATATTTGTCTTTTGAAAGTTCCAAGTACTACTTCTTTCTTCCCCTAGAAGCATTATCATTACTATTTTGGTTCAGGTGGTTTCTCACATTAAAATGTGCCATAATCTTACTGTTCTACTGGAAAATTTAACTAAACTACAAGGTAAAGAAAAAAAATTTTTGCACATTAGAATGCAATTTCACAAGCATTATTATCTCATCCATTTTCACAGTAACCTTTAAAGTAGAATAGTTGAGTATTACTACTTCTAATTTACAATAGAATATACTTGAGTTCCAATAACTTAAGAATTTTTCCCAGAGTCATGTGACTTATAGAAATGATGCAGAGTTTGAATTATATTTCAGGATTTATGACCCTAAGATCAGCCTGTGCTTTTATTTCAATATATTGCCCCCCAAATGCATGACCTTTCCTGGTATATGTACATTTTAATAGGTAAAAATATCTTAATTTCTTGGTAATGGAATTTAGACTAGTCTATGGCACAGATGGCGCAAAAATAGAAGTAGAAGTAGATATTTGATCTTTATAATCCTCTTACAACATGACAAAGTTCAAAAACTCAACAGAAGATTTCAAAGGACAGCTTCAGAAGACAGACCCAAATATTATGACAGGTACAAAGAGCTGGAGACAGAAAATCGAAAAGGAAGAACACATTCTGTTTTCTCAAGCTTAAGGAATTGAAAAATTTCAAACCTCAGGTGGAAAAAGTGAAGGATTCTACAGGGAAAACATTAAATAACACAGGAAACATCAAAAGAAGATGGAAGGAATACACAGAGTCATTACACTAAAAAGAATCGTGGG
The DNA here is from genome assembly GCA_007922755.1 of Pedetes capensis. Lineage (NCBI taxonomy): Eukaryota > Metazoa > Chordata > Mammalia > Rodentia > Pedetidae > Pedetes > Pedetes capensis. The sequence continues at coordinate 8,924 of VMDO01020180.1, read as the reverse complement.
ATGATCAGCCATTTAAGAGGTTGCATATGATCAGGAATCAATGGTACTGAAGGAAGAAGTTGAAGCTGCCTTAAAGGCTGTGGTGAAGCACAAGGCTCTAAAACTTGATGGAGTATTGATGGAGATGTTTCAACAAATAGATGCAGCACTGAAGGTGCTCACTTATTTATGCCAAGAGATTTGGAAAACAGCTACCTGGCCAACTGACTATAAGAGATCCATATTTGTGCCGGTTCCAAAGAAAGATAATCCAACTGAATGCAGAAATTACTGAAAGATACTATTAATATCTCACACAAGTCAAATTTGGTAAAGATCATTCAAAAGTGACTATAGCAGAATCTTGACAGGGAACTTCTGTAAAATCAAACAAGATTCAGAAGAGGGCATGGAACCAAGGACATCATTGATGGTGTCAGATGGATATTGTCCAAAATCAGAGAATACAAGGAAGATGTCTATGTTTTATTGACTATGCAAAGGTATTTGACTGTGTCAATCACAACAAATTATGGATAACATTAAGAAGAACGGGAATACCAGAGAACTTAATTATACTCAAAAGGAATCTGTACATGGACCAGGGGGCAGTCATTCAAACATAACAAGGAAACACTGCTTGGTTTAAAGTCGAGAAAGGTGTGCATCAGAGCTGTATATTTTCACCCTACTTCTTCAATCTCTATGCTGGTCAAATAACCCAAGAATCTGAACTTTATAAAGAAGAACATGGCATCAGGTTTGAAGGAAGACTCATTAACAACCTGCATTATGTAGATGATAACAACTCTGCTTGCTGAAAGTGAAGAGGATTTGAAACATTTATTGATAGAGATCAAATAACACAGACTTCAGCATGGGCGGCACCTCAACATCAAGAAAATAAAAATCCATACAACTGTGTCGGTACGCACCCTTGTGATAAATGGAGAAAAGATCGGAGGTGTCCAAGATTTTGCTTTACTTGGTTCTATAGTCAGTACCCATGGAAGTGCAGTCAAGAAATCAAAAGACACATCACATTGGAAAAAGCTATTGTAAAAGACCTCTTTAAAGTGTTAACAAGTAAAGATGTTATATTGAAGATGAAAGTGCACCTGACTTATGTGATGGTATTTTCAGCCATATCATGAGATTATGAAACCCAGACATTGAATAAGGGAGACAGGAGAAGAATTGATGCTTTTGAATTATGGTACTAGAGACAAATATTGAATATATCATGGATGCCCAAAAGAACCAACAGATTGTCCTAGAAGAAGTGCAATCAGAGTGTTCCTTGGAAGAAAGGATGGCTAGACTGTGTCTTACATATTTAGAACATGTAGTCAGGAGGGACCAATCTCGGCAGTTGGACATCATGTTTGAGAAAGTGATGTTGTTGTTGTTGTTGTTAGGTGCTGTCGAGTTGTTCTCCAACTCATAGCGACCCTCATAGGGTTTTCAATGGCTGAGTGCTCCGGGATTGCCTTGGGAGTGGATTGCCAGGCCCTTCTCCCATTTTTGCAGTGCTGGGAATTGAACTTGGGGCCTCAGAGACTGCAGCGCAGTGCTCTACCCACCGAGCTAAATCCCAGCCTGAGAAAGTGATAGTCAATGAAAAAAGAAAGATCCTCAACTGGATGGATTGACACAATATCTGCCACAATGGGCTTAAACATAAGTAAGAACATAGGGTTGCAATGAGCAGGACCCAACTTAATGGCACCTGACAACCACAAAAACAGCAACAGCAATCCTCCAAGTCTCATTACATATAGGCAGCTATGACTCTACTGTTATACACTAACAGTAGTAGAACAAAGAAAATAGTGAAAATTTCACATATTTTTTCTCAGTTTTAGTATGGGACCGTACAAATTCATTTTTCCAATAAAATACATTTCCTAAAGGATTTATTACTATTGCTTTAAGTTTTTTGAATAATATATTTAAAGTTGACAGCTAAATAACTTATTTTAACCTGCAGATAAATTGGGTTTATCGTGTGCAGCAGGATGTTTGAGGCACATGTACCCTAAGGAATGGCTAAACGTATCTGATTCACATTCATCCTGTGCTGTCCTCACCACATTGTGGTTAACTTTCTGGGCAGATTGAAAAGCTTTTGAAGCAAGCAAGGCTTGTTCATTCTTTCTTCACTAGCACCTTTTTCCTCAGCACATCCAAGTCTATTAAACAACCATAAGGAATCCCACTCTTCACGCAAGGGTAACTGCTGACCAACACAGTCCTATCTGGGTGCCCTTTGGAGCCAGCTACTCAGAATCTACAACTGTGCTCACCCAGACTGATGTGAGTAAAATGTTGTATAAAAATGTGGTGTCCACTTGTGCTTTTCATCAGGAATACTCTTAATTGTCATGATGTTTATTTCTCAGAATGTTGAGAGCAAAATGTTGGCCTAAGAAATGGGATGGCCTAAGAATTCTTGAATGAAGCCATTTTTTCAAATCTTGCAGCTCTTGTTGGCAATGATTTTGACTTTTGTTTCTCTAAATGAACCTTAGTGAATTTTTCTGAGTATTTTCATTTACACAGTAGACTTCAAACTTCTTCCTTTTCCAATTTACTGTGTTACCTCTTTGCTGACAAATCCTTCCCTCAATCATTGTACCCATTAACTACCTCACTCATCTTTGTGGTGCCCCAATGACAGCCAAGGATGTATGATCTCCACTCAAAAAAACTCCAACCTACTTTGTATGGTTCTAGTCTGCATTATAACAGCCAAAAGAACTATATTTTATTGAAAATAATGAACTTTTAAAGTCCATTCACTCTTTAAAGCCCATCTACTTTTGTAAAAGTCGTAAATTCATTTTTTAGACTATTAGAATTACAAATGAAGTATTTCAAATTTAACATTATAATCTGGGAGTTTGAAAACATTTTTCTTTTCTTCTTATTTTTTTATTTTTTCCTTTTGCAGTATTGGGGGATTGAACCCAGGGCTTTACACATACTTTGTAAGCTCTCTATTACTGAGCTGTACTCTCAGCCCATGTTTGAGAGACTATCTTGCTAAATTACGCAGGCTGCCTCTGGTATCTAACCTGCAATCCTCCTGCCTCGGCCTCCAAGGATCACAGGTATATGCCATTGTGCCTGGCCAGTTTGAAAACCTTTAACTTTACAGCTAAGCCAAGCTAAAAATAAAGTTTCATTTCCACCACTCCACAGGTTAATGTCCAGGCCTGCATTACATAGGGTAATGTATTTTGACAGACATTGTTTCTGCAGTTTTTTATGTGTCTTTGTTTTCATAGTCATCTCATTTACTTTTATGTCTTCTTGTTCCTTCTGAACATTATATTACCACAGTCCCCTTATCCACACCTTGGTAGTCTATAGTTTTAGTTGTTGTTGCTGTTGTTAGGTGCCATGAGTCTGGTCCAACTCATAGCAACCCTTACAGAGTTTTCAATGGCTGACTGTTTTGGAATTGCTTCAGGAATGGATTGCCACATCCTTGTTCTGTCTTTGCAGTACTAGGGATATAGAGAGTGTGGACCAGCGCCCTACCAACTGAGCTAAACCACAGCACCTGTAGACAAATGCAGTCCAAAAATACTAAGTAGAAAACCCCAGAAGTAAATGATTCATAAGTTTTAAATTTCATTTTATTTTGAGTAGCCTACTGAAATTTTACACTGTCCCACTTCCCAGGGGTGAACTCTTTCTTTGTTGAAGGTATCCACGTGTTCCTAGCCATTCAGCCACTTACTCACCTTCCTAGTTGTCAGATGGACCACTGCCATATCCCAGTGCTTGTACAGAGGACTCTGTACTATTCACAATTGTAGCTATCCACTGGAGGTCTAGGAATATATCACCTTAGATAAGGGTGGGCAGCTGTACTTGGGTTTTATAGGTATTTATATGAACATTATTTTAAAGAAATGTATTTAGAAATCCCATATTTTGATACTTATAAGTAATAAATTATTTGACATATTCTTTTAGTTTTTTATATATTTTCAGACAGATAATCTTTAAAAACAGAACTTTAGGATCAAATAATATTAACACTTTTTAAGGCTTAAAAACATTTAAAATTACTGTCCTAAAATTTCACACTATCATCAGCACTATTATGTAAATATTTGTTTCATTGTAATATTATATGCCTTAATTAATATAGTTTTCGCCTGCAGCTGTAGCTCTGTGGCATTCGATCCTGTCAGATCTTGGAAGCTAAGCAGGGTCGGGCCTAGTTAGTACCTGGATGGGAGACCTCCTGAGAACACCAGAAGCTGTAGGCTTGGGAGAAGGACCTGGCAACCCCCTCCCAAAAATCAATCTGCCATTGAAAACCCTATGCAGAGCAGAGAAGCACTGACAATAGTGTTTCCCCTGTTGTACAGAGGGTCGCTATGAGTTGGATACCAACTCCATGGCACCTAACAACAACAACAACAATATAGTTTTCAGTGAACTTTACGGATTTTATGATTGGAAAAAACTGAGTCCTTTTAATATTAATACAATCTTGATTTATAATGAGGCTGAACTTGTTCTCATAGTAAGAATAAATATTTGTTTTTATTTTTAGAAGCTTTCTCTCTGTGATATTCTTTTTCTTTTTCTTTATTAAGTGATTAGCATTCCTCTTCCACATCTGCAAAATTTCCTGCTATATGACGCTAAGTTTATTTCTGTTCTTTTACCTTTGGTTAACATATTAATTCTACAAAATTGAGTTTGGAATTTCTTATTATTCCACAGAGTAAAATTCTATATCTTTTTAAAAAATATTAAAATTACTACATAATACTTATAGTTTCTTGTGATTTTCCTGTACTTTGGATTGTTCAAACTATTTTATTTTTTAATACAAAATGGATTTGATTTAGAGGAAGATGTGAGATACAGATACAGAGAATATGGTGAAAAAAAATATTACTTGATGTCAAGAATTATTATAAAGCTATAATAATCCATACAGTATGATACTGGTAAAAAATAGATTTGATTAATAGAACAGATTAGAGAGCACAAAAATAGGTCCACATAAATATAAGGATCACGAATTTGAGGCCCTGTCTCAAAATAAAAAATAAAAAAGTAGAGGTTGGGGTGTGGCTCAGTGGTAGGGGACTTGCATACTATGTACAAGTCTGTGAGTTCAATCTTTCGGTACTAAAAACAAATTGTATTAAGATAAACTAACCTGTTTTAATAAACAAACACACCACATCCTACTCAGCGTGCCTTAAACAGATCATTTACAGAAATCTGTCAGCTCCTATTTACTTCCAATAAAATCTTTGGCCAATGTAGCTATGAGAAAAACATTGAAGAAATTCTACAAAATACCTCATCAATAGTCTTGGATTTATGAAGAACTATCTGACAATGAACTGAGAACCTGTCATAGCCAAGTAGGGCCTGGAAGATGAAATGAATAAAGGTAATGTGGTCCTGTAAAAGAGAAAGAGCATTAGCTTAAAACTGAAGCAATGTGAATAAATGATGAACTCATCTAGTTATTTGTCAATGTTGGTTCGTTAACTGTGACAATGTGCCATAATGATGTGAGAAATTAATTATAGGCAAACTGGATATGTGACATGGGAACTTGGTCTTCTCAGTATGTAAATAAGTCTTAAAAAGTATTTTCCCATTGGATGTGTAGTTGAATTTCATGTAACTTTATTTAAACAACAAGCATTTTCTTACACCTTCAATTTGTTTTCACTTATTTTAACTAGTATTTTGTTATGTAGATTATATGCTATCTGAATTTGCAGTTGCAGTATTGGAAGATACCTGTTAGTCAACCATTATAGACTTCTGGAAGGAAGTTTTTCTAGTAAGAAATGACCTTCACACTAGGAATATTGGCTCCATGGTGGCACTCACTCAGCTATAATTGCAACTACAAACCCATGAAAATATTTTAATATACATTAGGATTACACACATGCTCCTCTACTTATGATGTTATGTACTGATGAGCACAATTTTGAGATGAAAATATCATAAGCACAAACTACATTTACAACACTTCACTACCATATCATTGCTTCCCAACACTGTAGACTATGGAGTATCTGATCTTCACCCCTGAGGTCATGGGGCTGATGGGGCTGTGGCTCACTGCCCAGAATCCCCAGATTATGGTAACCCATATCACTAACCTGAAGATGATCAAAATTCAAAGTGCAAAGTGTGGTTTCTACCAAGTGCACTCATTTCACACCATCATAAGTTCAAAAAGTCATAAGCCAAGCCATGCAAAGTCAGGCATTGTCACTATAAATGAAGGAAGTGTCTTCTGGAAGGAGATGGCAAAAAACCTAGACTTTGACCAGAAAAGAGTGGTGTCACAGGGGTGCCAGGTGGAATTGTTCTGAGGTACCACAATCACAGGAACAAGTTCTCAGGCCGGGGATATTTTTTGGACTTTTTCTTGAACATGCTACATGCTTTTTCTTGAATATGCTTTCCCAGTTGTCAAGGTCAATGTGCCTAAGAAGTGTAGCTTCAATGAGTATAGGTGATTTTGTGTGTGTGTGTGTGTGTGTGTGTGTGTGTGTGTGTTTATGCATCAAAAAAAAAAAAAACTATTGATTTACGGGCTTAAACCCTGGACTGGTGCCATCAGCAGCATGTGTGAGTTGTTTAAAAGGCAAATACTTAGACCTAGGTCACACCTACTTCAACAGAAACCCTAGAGTTGGGACCATGCAATCTGTGTTTGAGCAAGCTATCCAGGGATTCTAGTGTTGCCTAATTTGCCAGCATTGTTCTGGATCCTATGCGGACCTTGTCATAAGGTCTGTTGTGATTTGGTATACTGTATGCCTTCAAAAGTGGATTTCATTGTTGGGAGTGGTAGGGTTGAGGGAATTTTAAGAGTTTGTGAAAAAGCCCAGCTAGTTTTCAGGTGATGAGCCGAGGGGATTGCTTCCTGACAAGTGCATTTAGAGATTTTATTCTAAAAAATATTGGTATGTGGGAATTAATATTTAACAGCAAGTACAAAGTTAACCAGGAACTAGGATTCTGTTTTATCATAAATTCATCCCATACATTAGTTATTCAACTAAAGTGGGCTAAATAATGACATTGGTTCTATATTCTGCAGCACACAAATTCAATTATTTTATATCAACTCTTTATAGAACTGCAGAATTTTCCCTTTATTTCAATTGTCATTGTTATTCTTGTATTTTGATTCTATTTTGATTTCATATTTGTTCCAGTTCTACTCATTTGAAGAATAATGCCAAAATGTACAATTATTTAAGACTAAAAACATGTATTCATTTGTAAGATACTTTCCTAAAGTGCAAGCTTCATTTATTCTTCTGTAATCAGATGAAAGTTAAGAAAATGAATCACTTTTATTGAATTGAAGGTGAAAATTTTTACTCTAAGTGTCAGTCATTGTTATTTCCTAACATTAGAACCCCCATGGGTCCAAATGAAGACCATGGGTAATGTCTACTGATTATAAACCCAGAATAGCTGAACTGAAACTGTAACCATGAGGAAAATTCATGACCCTGAAAATTTACTGTATAATTGTTGATTGGAGATGAATATTTACTCACTCATTTTCATTGCCCTTAAATGTATCCTTTTCAGCCTCATTAATATTATTTTCTCAGTGCCAGTGTGAGACAATTTCAGAGAACAGGCATTTTCCCAGAAATTATTTTTTATTTTACTGGAAAAGGAGATAATACTTTCTCAGTGAAGTATTTCCTTAAAGAAGTTAAGGGTTTGAGAGATGTGGAGTTAAAAGTCACTGATATGGTAAAAATAAATTTTGTAATATATTTAACTGTAATTTATTCTTATAAGATAATATAAATGTGTTCACATGTGAATATATGGTTACTTATATATTTTTTCTATCATGTTTTTCTGAAAACAACATGGGATGCATATTCTATACCTTATTTCTTTATACTTTTTCAGAGATAATATTTATAGATGACTGCCTTAAAACACCCAGTTATATCATCTACATTTTCTTTATGTATCTAGAAACCACTATAAATCATTTTTGATGAAACTATACTTTATTTAATGTATTCTTCTGCATCATACATTAATGAGACAAATATATAGTGAGATAATTTTAAACAAAAGAAAATCACATGGTGTATGACTGTGTTTAAACATATATTGTTTTCCACTTTAGTGACTTCTGTCCTTGGTTTTATTTGGTCATGCATGTTTTAGTTCCAGAACATGCCACAGAATAAAGAACTGTATCTGCTGTCAGGCAATAAGATTTATATTATAAAAGCTTGAAGAAATCATAGTGGATAATGTCTGCTTATTGCCAATTTAACCTTTGTGTATCTCCATTTTGTTATTTGAAAGGGCCTCAGATTTATGTTTTTCTCAACTGTAGGTAATTGCTTTTGTAGAATACTATATTTCAGGAGAAGGTCCTACTTCAAAGATACTATAGACTGACAAGAGGGCTATAAAATGATTATTTTAGTTCAAACTCATAAAACCACCATGAAAGCTTTTTATAATAATTACTTATTCAACTTTAAGTCATTTGAGAAAAGTATTAGTCATTAGTTTGAGCTTCTAGAGAAAGTTCCAGAACTGTCAATTCAAATCACTTCATCACTTTTATTGATGAAATATGACCAAATATGACATGATGCTAAAATGAATTTATCCTTATATTTTAATAATAATTATTTCATGAGTGATAAAAGTCACTTCCAAAAATTAAAGAATATATTGAATATTACATTATGGGCTTTGATAAATATATTTTAATTTGCATTTTATTACTGGGACATAATACATATATGGTTAACTTTTATCATTTAAACAGAACTATTTCTTGGTTTGGATGTAGATATTAATCATATTGACTTGCATTTTTTTCTCTTTCTCCCTTCTAGGCTGTCCTGTGGAGGTATAAATTTTCTCAGCTTAAA
>VMDO01020179.1:0-37998 GCA_007922755.1 Pedetes capensis | reverse complement strand
AGAAATGGGTCACAGACTTCATTAGACCACTGAAGGAGTCATGAACACACAATAAATGAAGAAACCCTGCTTTCTCTATTACAAGTTTTATTTTCTTTCTGGCATTTATCATTAACTGAAATTGTATCATTTATTTGTCAATTTGCTTATTCGTGCTCATGCTCTCCCACCTTGATATTAGAAGGACCTAGGGCTTAAAATGGTGCCTGGCACATAATAGCTATTCCATAAATATTGAGTTAATTATTGAACCATCAGTAAACAAGAGCTAAGTCATCAGCTTATTGTGCAATCATTGTCATCAAGTTTAATAAATATCAATGTATCCTATATCACATATTAAGTGCTTTATGTGCAGTTCTTATTCACTGTTCTCAATACTAAGAGGCAGGAATTATTATTCATATTTATAGTTGAGAAAACTAAGGCTTAGAGAAGTTAATTTCTTATCCAAAGTCACATAGCTAGTGACTGAGTTGAATTTGTAACCAGTTTACCTGCTTCCAGAGTATTAGTTTTTAACTAAAACAACAACAACAAAAAATTTCTAGGGAAAAAACAAGAATTGCAGAGAAAGGAAGAATTTCCTTCTTGTTAAATTGAGAAAGCAAAGATCCTGTGAAGTTAAGAAATGTGCTCCAGAACTCATAATTCAGCAGACATTTCCAATAAAATGTTCTTTCCATTGTCCTGTTTATGAGCCACACCAGACAAATACCTTTGTAAAAATATAGCAGAACTGGGTGCTAATGGGTTGCCTCCTATGAGAGGATAAATTTCAGAAGAATTTGACTTTGCAAGTGCAATTGATACTAGCATCCATTAACAAAAACCTGTTCATTCCTTTCCTGGGGTCTAACTTGCTTCTCTAAATATTAGAGATCAGCTTCATTCAGGGCATTAAGAACTTCATTAAGCTGAAATCCAAGTTAATTTGATTCCACAATTGTAATTGTCCCTTGGTGGATGTTGTCTCATTTATCAAGTTGCAAGGGGAAGTATGGCCTGATGACATGTCAGATTTGCTTTTTATCCCCAGCTAGAGTTCTCACTGTTTGTGGTTTTGACTTCATCCAGTATTACAGTAGGGAAGTTAAACTGGAACAGGGAGATTGACATTCTCCTCACTAGAGCTGCTGAGGGTTACTAGGGAAACATCTATCAGGTATGCAAATGAACAAGGCATAGGGAAAGTCCTTATCATCTCAAAATGACAGCAAATGGGGTTGAACCCAAGTTCTATTATGTCAAGGGTAACTCCTTTACATGGGAAGTATGCATCTAGCCTGACCTTTCTGCTGTCTCTTGCTGCAGCTCACCTGACAGGTTATTCAGCCTGGGATTGCATAAGGTGTATAGGACTAATAAATCATGTTGTTTTCAACAGTGATGTTGCTGACTTTAAGAGAACCCTATGGTCCCCAAGAACATGAGATAGCATTTCCCCCTCCTCCACTATTCATGTAAGTGATCGAAGGACCCACTCCCAATCTTCCCAGGAAAAGCTTCTCCCTCAACTACCACAATTGCCTTCAAGAACTGTTTCACAGAGATGTTAACTTTTGCCCAAAGGAAGCTCTGGCCTTTGCCTTTGGCTTCTGGGGTCATAGGGCGTCAACCTCTAGAACAGGTGGAGAATGAGATTGGCCATGAGAGAAGTCAACCAGCTACATGATCAAGCCAAGTACAATCTCTGAACTCCAAGGCTAGGAGAAGTTCCCCGGATTAACAATACTGCTTGCATGCAGTCACACATCAATGCTGGAAAAATAGCACAGTCCATGACTCCATTAGGGGCAATAATAGAAGCTCCATATTTGAAACTTTCCTGGTCTCTGCCCTGTGCATGCTATCTCTTGGCTGATTTTAGTCTGAGTCCTTTCCCTATAATAAATTGTAATGGGAGTACAATTGCTTTCATGAGTTCAGTGGTCCTCCTAATGCAGTGGTCCCTAACCTCTTTTGTACCAAGGATGGGTTTCATAGAAGACAATTTTTCCATGAATCTGTGGGGGGTAGTCAGAATGATTCAAATGTATTACATTTATTTTGTACATATAGATGAAGTTTTGCTCACTCACCTGCTGCTCACCTCTAACAAGCCACAGACTTGGGGTTGGGGAGTCATATTTTAGGGGATTATCAAAACTGAGCATGACTTTGAGGATGCTAAAGTTGAGCATGTTTTTGAGAATTCCTGGCCCCAAAACTTGAAGTTTGTGTCAGAAGTGAGAATAGTCTTGGGAATACTCACCCCATCCCCTTCTTTTTCATTATCCAATTCTACCTGTAACTTGGGACCCAAAGTTAGCCTGCCTTTCTCTCTAAAGGTATCTGAGGTTACCACAACCCAGGGAGCACACTCTATTCTAGACTCAAAGCTAGTGTTTCTCAAGCTACTCTTTTGCAAATCCCACAGTCCAAAATATGTTTTATATCACAAACTAGTATACACGTATGTTTCTACAGTATATATAGATCTATGTATATAACCGAAACAAAAGTCTCGTGAAACCATCCTGACCTTCCCAGCTGCATTGTTATCTTAGGCTTCTCAGCCTCATCTTTTGAACATGCTATGGTGGCTCACCGCATTGCTTTTACATTCATGACTTGTGATTTGCAGTTCTCAGGAGCACCAGGTTTGTCCACTGCCCCATAATTGGTCATATTACTGCTTTACAATACATCTTCCTTTGTTTCTTAGCTTTACCGTGTCTACACTTTGCCTGATTAAAAGCTTCAAAACAAACTTCAAAAGGGCAATACTAATAGTATCTATGGGAGAAGGACCTGGCAACCCCCTCCCAAAAATCAATCTGCCATTGAAAACCCTATGCACCGCAGAGAGACACTGATAATAGTGTTTCCCCTGTTGTACAGAGGGTCACTATGAGTCAGATACTGACTCGACGGCACCTAACAACAACAACAATAGTATCTAATATTCTGGGTTGGGGTTGGGGTTTAGCTCAGTTTGTAGAGTGCTGCTCTGCACCGTCTGAGGACTCAGGTTTGATCCCCAGCCCTGCACAAATGGGAGAAGGATGCAGCAATTCATTCCCGAAGCAATTCCCCAACAACCAGCCATTGAAAACCCCATGAGGTTTTCAATGTCTATGTCTATGAGGTTTCAATGTCGCTATGAGTTGAACTTGATTGGACACCACCTAACAACAATTCTGGGTCACATTCATGCTGAGCTCTGTACTAAAGGATTTCCTATGCATTGTCTAGTTTTTGTTGTTGTTGTTGTTTTGTTTTGTTTTTTTACCCACTACCCTGGGTAGGTATTATCTCCATTCCCTCATCATCACTTTGATCCCATGTAGCAAAGGAAAGCATTTACAGCTTAGAAAGTTTAACTAGCTTGCCCAAGGACCCACAGCTATAAAGCAGAAAAGAATTAAACCAGGAGGATCAGACTCCAAACCCTGCTGCTAACCACTAGGCATTCCTCCCAGAAACCCTTATTTCTGGTCTGAGCCTTCCAGAAGATATGTTCACCCCTCAGTGGAGAGGGCACCTCCAACTAATATGAGTGTGCAGCAGTGGCCCAATCAGCCAGAAGAGGAGAGAGCTGGGGAGCATTTCCTATCTGGCCAGAGCTAGACTCTGACCTTCTGCCTTAACCCAGCGTGCTCTCAGGCCTGTCAGTCACGGTTCCCCTCCGTCATCTCAGGGGAGTCTCCTTCTTCCAGAATGCCAGTCACCCCTGCTTGTTTCCTACTGCCTCAAAAGAAAAAAGTCTTCCCCACACCAATTAAACTGTCATGGTCGGCTGGCTAGGAGACAGGTGAGGGCAGGAAGAAATGTGAAGGAAGCAGGGAATTCAGGGGAAGGGGGGGGGGGCTCTCACTGCCCAACATGTTCTTCTGCTTTCTGTCAAATTGGGCTGAAGACTGGTGGATGAGCCCACAGAGGTCCCTAGCGACTCCTACACTGCCTCTTCCTCCCTTGCAGTGAGTGAGGGATACAGCCAGGTGGAGAAGTAGCAGCTGTTTGTTTCTGTCTGGGCACAATGGTGCCTGAGGTCCGGTGCAGCAGGATGAGTCTCCAGTGAGGGGCAGGCTGCCTGCATCCCTGAACCACAGCCTAAGAAGCAACTTTGTCTCTAAGAACAGGTGGTAACTCACAAGGCATAAGAAAAGCAGAAAACAAAGGACCCTTAACTCTGCCTAACAGATACACCATCGCTCCATCCCGTCCTTTCTGTGCTGCCTGGTATGAGGGGAAGAGCTAGGAAGCAGAGGGCCTCCCTCCCCTGGTTTCAGGAACCTTGCCTCTCCATGGCCAAGATTCCAACATGTTAGGAGTGAGGCAGTGCCTGGTTAAGGGAAAACACTCTGCAGAGAAATCTGCATTAGGACACAGTCTATAGGCAGGAGGGACAGGGTTCTCAATCTCTGCTCAACCTGTCAGTTCAAAGACTGGATGCCAGGATCTTCACAGCAGAAGAAACAGGGGTGAGTAAGCAGAGAAACCAACTTTATCAACCAGAAATCCTCAGTGTGGGTTCCACAGACCAAAGTTAGGGTCTGTGATAAGTAAAAATTTCTGTAACCTTTACCCAATTCCCAAAGGGGGTGCATGACCTACAAAAGAACCACCCCAAGTCTACAAGGTAAGCTATACACATTGCCTTCTATAATTTTACTTGCTGTAGCTGCCAACTCTTAGCCATCCATGCTTCCTCCAAGCATATGCACATGCATGCACACAGGCACAGTCACCAAATGCACGTTCCTGTTCTGCTCCCCAGCCTCATCCATGCCTGGTAACAGATTGTGCTCGAAGGCACCAGCAGGCTGCATGGCTGCCTGGAGCACATCTCAATTATTAATGCTGCTCTTTACAAACCTTGCCTTATTATTCCTGTTCATGCTATTATGAAGAGGGCACAGCCCTTAATGTACTCCTTGCTCACTTCCTCCTGCTGGTGGAGAAAAAGCACGTGCCAGATGGAGTCATCTAATTGCATCCACGTTCTTTTCACCTTTCTTCACATCCTGTCCCTGCAGTTCCCTCTAGGACATCAAGATCAAATGCATCCCAAACAGGGCTAAGGATTTCTTCTCTGTATTTTCTGGCATAGGGTGAGGGTGGAAGGTTTTAGGGGAAAAAAAGCTCCGCAAAACAGAGTTCCTATTCTGTTGAGGCATGAATAGGAACACAGGGCAGAGCTTTGTGAAAAAGGATACATTGAATTCCAATAGGGAAGGTCCTGTGCTCTACCTACAGTTTTCTTCCTGCATGTCCTGATAGGTGCAAGGTGGCCTGAGTATTCCACCTCCAGAAACAGACTGATGAAGCAGCTCTACTGCAACTGGGGTTGAAATAATTTGGTCATTTCTTTCCTACGTCAGAAAATATCTGAGCTCTAGGCTCCACGTTCAAACAAAGCCTAGTACTACTTTAGCATGAACTACCAAGTTTCCATGGAAAAAGAAGTCATCAATGGAGCTGAACCCCACACTTGGGACAATATCTGGGGAGAAAGGGCCAGATAAATGCAAGATGCTGTTTTTGAATGGACTGTAAGAATTTCATCAGTAAATGTTAACCACAATGCTCAGCAAATTGTGAATGTTAAGGTTGATGAAAACTATGGCTCTAGTTTTCATCAACTATTGCTAGATAGTCTCTAGCAATCATCAACATTTACACATTTAGTATAATCAACTGCTTTGGTCAAGTTAAACCACTAGCAGAAGGGACAGATTTGGGCCGCGCTTCTTATAAAGAATCTGACAATTTAAGGGGGATATGTTCACTTCCATTTATGTCCTGGAAAATACACCCTTGTGACTTAGCAACCATGTTTAAAAAGCTCTTGCAGTTCTTAAACAAACAGAGTGTATGTTTATGAGGTTCTAAAGACGTTATTTTCAGAGATGACGTAGAGTTAGTAATATGTAGCTTTGGGGCTTTACAATAAGTTGTAGCTGATTTATTGCTGTGATATATAGTATTTGCCTAGAGAAAAGTGGAAATTTAATTAAGCAGGGTTTGAAAATGTGTTAGATGGGAAACAATCCCCAGTGCCCAAGAATTCACCACCTTGGAGGGAGAAAGGGCCCTTTTGGGGAGATGGAGGAGGAAGAGTTAAGAACATTTCCTGGCATCAGAGAGCTGAGCTAATTCAAGACCAGAGAGAGAGAGAAAGAGAGAGAGAGAGAGAGAGAGAGAGAGAGAGAGAGAGAATTTAGATGCTGAAAACAGGAGACCCAAATCTGGCCTGCACTGGTGTTTTGCTTGGCCTGAAGGGTACTTTAAATGTTTCAGATTAGTGACCAATATTTTAAAATTGTAGGATACAATATATAATCCTAGTTTTCCCCCTTTCCTTTGAAACATCAGAAGATCTGGCCACATTCTGCTTGGGAACAATCAGTGAGGTGCTGGGTCCACTTCAAGGGAAGCTAGAAATCTCAGCTTATCATGGTCCTCCCAAAATCTGCTTCACTCATTTCCAACATCTACCCTCTCCTTTCTACACCTGCTTGCAAATCTCTGATAAGGAAAATGGTTTTTTATGGTGTTGCAGACATCTTAAACCAGTAAGACTCATTTTCAGATATAAAGATGGAAAAAGCATATGCTTTCCCAGAACTCAGTAGAAAAGCAAGATTCTAGATTTCCTTAAAATTTCTGATATATCCATAGGTCCCAATATCTTATTACTGGGTTGCTGAAGTTAATCTTTCACAAATTCATATTGTAAGACAAGGGTTGAAATGGAATGTTCATTTTTATTATCCACAACAATGAGATGATATTTGGATGAGTGTAAAATAAGGCATCTGTCTCTGAGCATGTTTTCTTATCTGTGGAAACTTCTGGAAGGATGGGATAGACAGGGAAAGGGAAACAGCCAACTTCTCCATCAGATACAGAAGGTACAGAGCTCAGGGGCAACCATACTTCTAGAAACCCACAAAAACATCTTAATATTCATTGCTTAACATTAGAAGAAAAAATTTTTAATATAATGAATAATAAGTAATTAAAATGTGAATGAAAAACTCAGCCTGGGTTTCATGTGTTTTTATACCAATGTGGCTGCAAATGTAACTTTAATGTTCTTTATGGAAGAAGGAACCCAAGAAGACAAAAGTACCTAGAGCTGAGGAAAGTAACAATGCAACTCTGAGGCAAACACCGTGCTCTTGGGCTCAGGCATGGCCTGGTTGTCAGAAGCCTGGCCTCATTTTGCTGCCTGCCATCTTCTCTGTCTCATCCTTACGATTCTCTGCATGTGGCAAGTCCATAAACAAGGCTCCTGTAACACTTATCACACACTCATCTTGGTCTCTAAAAGATGAAGTGGATGCCTTTCATCCACTTCTCGGAATTTCCAAATAGAAATGTCCCAAGGTTTTAATCATGTGCACTTGGAGGCTAGGTATCAGCCACGGCAGACAGTCTGCTTTTCTGATTCTGTTTTGCCATCTCTATTCTTAGAAGCTGACTTCAAGGCAAGCTTTCACTTGACTTCCTGAAAATACAAGTGATGAGGCGAAAGTACAGGCCCTAAGGAGAGTCACCTCTTGTGGACTCCTGGAGCTGGGAAGAGATAGAGCTTTCTGTCTCCTCACCTCAAAATCTCCCCCAGAGCCAAAACATTTCATAGCATCCAACTATCTTTCAGCTCTTCAGTCTTCAGCACTTAGTGTTAGCAATGCTCACAATGGTAACTGATAATGTATTTCCTACTGATACTTTACATGTTATTTTATTACCTCACCTTTCCTGTATTCATAGTTGGACTTCTTGACCCTTGCAAAAATATATATAATTTAAACATCCCTATGGAAAACATCTAGCTTTCTACATAGTATTTAAAATTCTCTAGTACCAGGCAAAATGTCGTACACATGGTCCGTACTCAATAGAGAACTATTACCTAATTGGCACCATTAAGGCCACAGGTACTCTGATCTCAGCCTGTCTGTTACTGTCATGAGCCCGGTGGCCTCATGCTCTGCTTCTGTATTCAGTTTGTAGGTAGGATGAGATTGTTCTCTCCCCTTTACACACACACCCTTCCCCAAATTGTTTGAACAATGACATATGCATCAAAAAATCCCAAGGACATCCTTGCTGCAAAGGATTCTATTTTTAAAGCACAAATGACGCATCACTGGCTAGGGTCTCCCCAAGGCTACAGTTTGTCAGGTTGTCAGGACACAGGACAAGGGGTAAAAGACAAAAAAGAGGTCAACTCTCCACCAGGCCATAAACCCCCGCTTTGAGGCTGCAACTGCTGCTGCCCTCTAGTGCCACCACAGCTGTGTTACGCATGAGCTCAGCCCTGTGTTTGGACTGCGGTTCTGAGCCATAGGTTCCCTGTAGTTGGCTCCCACCCTGACCATGGACAGTCTCTGAATGTGTGTCTGCTGTGACCTCAGGGAGAGCACCAGGACTCACCAATAACAGAGCCCTCTCATGGTATAAACTCATGCCACTTGCAGAGGATGTGAATAATTATTGGTCCTGAAAGGGGATGCATTTCCTTTATTTTCCCTGAAACAACCATGCTTTTAAAAGGAGGCAGAGGGCTAAAAGATTGTTGGGTCATCTAAAACATTCCTTTTGAATTCTAGAGAGTGGTGAGAAGGACTGAAATAATTCATTCTAATTTTGGAGGGTAGAGAAAATATGGATTTACAGACATAGTTATTGGATAGTGTTTTCACAGGGAAAACAAATGAGCAATTGGGCAAAGTATCCTCAAAAGTAATGCATAACAAATTCCAAGCAAGCTGAGCCAACGTTTTCAGCCTTGAAAACCTTCCACAACAGACTTGAACTCTTACTCACCCCCTACTGTGAAATAGTACAGGGAGAGAAAGACAGACAGACAGACAGACAGACGGAGTTAGAGACAGAGAGAAGCAGGATTATAAAAATCAAGGAATTCAAAGCTTCTTGCCAGTGGGGATGAAATAAACTAACCCCAAGAACCCACCTGTCTCCTTTGATCTTTTCCAGCTGGGGTTACCTTTGTCTTTTCCATAGCCCTAAAATTTGCCCCATGATGAAAGCTCAAGAGTCCAGAAGTGACAAAAACAGTCAACATATGCCTTGCTATTCAGTGGGTAGGCTACCACATACTTGTTCATTTTTTTTAATTTAGTAGAAAGGACCCAAGAGATAAAGTAGAAAAGGGCCTGGACTTAGAAGGAAGACCTGTGCCTCTGGCTGTAGCTCTTCTCCTGGCTGGCTTGGTGACCTTGAAAAGGTGACCTAACCTTGATTTCTTGGAAGAGGATGCTGAAGTACAGTGACCAATGGCACCAAATGGCCTCTGAAGTCTTTAAGATCGAGCATTATACAAAGTATATATATACAAAGTATATATACACAAAGTATATATATATATATATATATATATATATATATATATATACACACACACACACACACACATACATAATCACCGTGTGTGTGTGTGTGTGTGTGTGTGTGTGTGTGTGTGTATAATGAATGTTTAAACTTAAAAATGCTTACTAAGTGCCAGGCTCCATGGTGCACACTTGTCATCCCAGTGATTCAGGAGGCGGAGACAGAAAGATGGCAAGTTTGAGGCCAGAGGCAGCCTGCATAATTTATCGAGTCCCTGATGCAAAATAAAAAATTAGAAAATGGGCTAAGGGTATAGCCTAGTGGTAGAGCACTTGCAAAATACATGCAAAGCCCTGGGTTCAACCCCCAAGTACCACCAACAAATAAATAAATAAATAAAATAAAAAACACTTATACAGTAAAAGACACATTGCCATTAATCCCCCCACTTTTATCATATCATTCTTGCCACTTTTTTAAAAAACAACAACATGAAAGAATGGCAACTTGAAAAACTAGATGAGGTAGAAAGGTTAAGGTTCCTTCCATGTCAGAGAACTGACATGCCATGAAAGGTTAAGTCTGAAAGGGGACAAGGACTTCCCATTGAGAGTTATTTGCAGCCACTCTGCCCCAAAGATGTCTCCTCTTGCCCATCCCTCGGGCTTGGCTCCCCCACCATCTGACATTCTATTCTTTCAACAGCTGCTGGCTCTCCTGTCGTGTTCCCTCACAGATGTGCAGTGTTGTTCTGAACATCCTGCCCTTGAACTTTCCCTACCCATAATTTTCCAAACCAAAGCCTGGCAATATAAATGTCAGTGAGGGATGGAGAAAATTGGGGGGAGTATTTTAAAAAAGGAAAAAAGAAAAAGAATAGGGAGATGCTTTGCAGGCACAGTGATTTGTGTTGACTTCTTCAACAAAGGTTAAATGCATGTCATGACTTCTCAAGCAGGGCACAAAGGCAGAACACTGGAGGTAATTGTTCAGAACACCACCTAGAAAGGCCCTGATCCATTAAGGGACCTCAGACCTCAGAGTACACTGAGGGGCTTCCTTCCCTATACCCTGGCTTCCTGGCTGGTTTTGCTCCATGGTAGGGTTTGCTAACAATGAGAGTGAAGTACCATTCCCAGTACCTTGTACTTGACAATTCACTGCTATGAACGTGACCTGTAGCTGTCCTCACAGCTCTGCCAGAAGCCTGCCATAAGGCTGGGCACAAAGGAGGCACCAGGTCAACACCGATACATAGCCAGCTAGAACACAAGTGGAGCAGGAGGCCAGCTATCTTTATCATTTCAAAGGCCCTCATAGGAACCTCTTTGGGGCCAGATTTTCCTAAAGTCCATTAGTTTGCCAGGGCGGTGGTACATGCCTATAATCCCAGTGGCTCGGGAGGCGGAGGCAGGAGCATCACAAGTTTGAGACCAGAGACAGTCTACTCAACTTAGTGAGACCCTGTCTCAAAAAGTAAAAAAATGGGCTGGGGGTGCAGCTCAGTGGCCCAGCACTTGCAAAGCATGTAAGCATGAGACACTGGGTTCAATCCCCAATACTGCAAAAAAAAAAAAAAAAGTCCATTAGTTTGATAATACTGACTTTCTATGCATGTAAATATCCTGCCCCATAATGCAAGATCATAAAAAATTAACTAAATACTGTAACTCTCAAAAAGGATAAGAGAATTTATTGAATCTAGAAAACAAGGCATCTCTCATCATCTACTTCAGTATGCCAAATAAAAGGCATAGAGAACCGGGTAAGGATGAGAAAACTAAAGGATCTTTCTAGTTGGAAGGTATCCCCTGGGTGGGGATAGCCATGAGAAACAATCAGCTTTCCTTATTCTACACTAACTTGACACTATCTTATTACAAAATGATGGCACTCCATTGAGATTATATACGTGTGTGTGTGTGTGTGTGTGTGTGTGTGTGTGTGTGTGTTTGTATGATGGTCCTATTAAGCCATTAGTAGGAAGGAAGGAATCAAGGCCCAAACAGACACCAGCCAGCACATGACCCACAGGAGCATCTTAGGGGGACAAGACCCATCTAAGCATTTTCCACTGTGGACTTCACTCCCAGGGTAAGAATGGGGACACAGAGAACAAAAGAAAATATGAGAGAGAAGACTTGGCAGGATGAGGTGAAGCCACATCCCACTCTTGCCAAATGGCACCAAAGCCTTTCCTTTATTTTCACAATCTGGAATTTCACTTCTTGACCCTTGGAAGAGACATGTATGGCCTTAGAGAGAGAGAGGCTGAATCAGAGCCTGGCTCTGCCACCTGGTAGCTACATCATTTGGAGCAACATTTGCAGCTTTGGCCTCTTCATCTCTGAAGTGGGAATGGTAATACTTACCCTAGGAGGTTGTCAGGAGAATCCAAGGAGATCACATGTGTTATTTATTTTAAAATGTCTACCACTATAGCTCACACGTAACTCACCAGCAATGAATGCTAGTTCCCTCCAAACACCCACCCTCTCTTTTGTTTTGAAGGAGAATTTCTCAGCTAAAGGATAAGATGCTAGGTACATGGAGACAGATGGGTAAAACTGTAGAGTGACTAATGGTTCTGCTAAAGCTCTGGCCATCCCCATTACAACAATGGGGTCAGTTCTATTTTTAGAGACTAAGAACAATGTAGTCAATTTCTATTGCAAACTTAAATATAGTTTTCCTTAATCATACCTAACCAATAAGCAAGTCTGCTATGGGTCGCTATGAGTTGGACCCAACTCAATGGCACTTAATAACAACAACTATAAGCAAGTTTACACCTGGAAAGTATCCAATGTTATCACACTGAAGATGTTTCAAAAAAATGAATAAACACAAATGAATGAATGGGTACAAAATGAATAAATGAATGAGTAAAAACCAAAAAGAAATGAATACCAAAGCAAAGTTTATAAAGACAGAGGAGAGACCATTTTCAGTTGTAATGCCACTGTTATCCTGGCCATGAAGTGCTTGGATTAGTTGTTCTACAAAACCTGTGCTATGATTCTCTCCTCCTTCCTAATGTCCATATCCCCAGAACAGCAGTGCTCAAACTGGAAGCCAAGAGCAAAGGCTGACAAAATCAGCAGATGCCCCTACTGAGTACCAGTCATTCTGGAGCAGATAAAGTCATTAAGGAAAATTTTAACAATGCATAACCTTTCTGCTTTACTCTGCTAACAGCAGGTAGTATGCCTTTCAGAGACAAGAACCTGCCTTGAAGTTGCCAGTGAGCAGGACTTGACCTTCATTTGCAGTCTATGCAGCATTAAATATTCATAATCCACGTAACTGTGGCATAAGAAGTAGCAGCATTTAAACATGAATCAAAGGAATAAATATCTTCACACGCATGAGTCATCCTTTCCCAGAATGCCCCTGGAAAAAATGCAAATACGCAGAGCTCTGAGCTGCCGCCTCTTCCAACTTTCTCTTGAAATTCTGGAAGCAATGGGGACTGCTGTGTTATGTAATCCATAAATCCTGCCCTCATGCTGGTATCACTAAGTGTTTTTTCCCCCTTATCTATTAGATAAGAATTACTGTTCTTGTGTAAGGGGAAGGAGTAGAATCAGGAACAGTGACATTAGCACTCATAGGACATTGAAGGGCACTTTTGACTTGGTTGTACAATTTTTAAAAAAAATCTTTGCTTCAAGAGGATCAGGAAAAAAATGTACTTGAGAAGGCATCAGGGAAATGTCAGTTAGGAACTGGAGTGACGTGACATAAGTTAGACGGGAAACCTTTTAAAAAGAATGAAAAGAAAGAGAGCGACTTTGGACAATATGTACCTTGTGTGGCTACTTAGTGGAGATATTTGAGGGGATGGGATTACTGTGTGTGGCAAACATCATATGGCTCCACGTATATGAAGGCACTGTCAATCAAAAGCCTCTGCCTGGGTATTTCCAGGGAGTCTGCTGAGGGATGATGAAGCATCATTTTAACACAGTTTAATGTTATTCTCTTTGCTCTCAGCTCCAGGAGCTCTGAGGCTAATTTGTATTAGCTACAGGGTAATCACCTGAGGCTACACAAATGATCTTTCCATAGTGGTCAAGGAAAATTAGGATCCAAAGAGGGGCTTCTCAAACCCATGAATGAAAAGACCCACTCAGGGATCTGTCTTGGCCTAAGAACTCAAAAGAAAAGATGTTCAGGAGAAGATAGCTTGGGGATTGACTTATCCCCCATCTCTTAATAGTAAAATGAGCTTTGAAAGGTAAAAAAAAAAAAATCATATTCCCATCGATTATGACATTTACCTGAACTTCCTTACCCATCTACTAACCCACAGAAGAATAACTGCTTGCCCATTTACATAATCTGAATTAGACTGAGACTAAGCTGTCAGAACCAACCACTGAAGTCTGTTTTATATATTAATCTGCAGTCTTTTCACTTTTCTAAAGGCTGGATGCAGAGAGCCTCAAATCTTGAACTTGTGTGACTAGGATATTCCCTACCATTTTGTTAAGATTGGCTCTGGTAAAAATGCACTGAGACAAGTCATTTCATCATGGACAACCTCAGCCCAATTAGGTTCACTTCTAATTTATTTACTTGAAGGGGATAAATACTAATTAAAATTCACCTCAAAAATGCCAGGTACATTTTTCCAGGATGATGATTAAAATTTCTAGGAGTTTAAAGCCACTTTCCAAGATGCCCAGATGGCCAGCAAAACCATATTTGTTTAACTGGTAATAGTTTTGAATGAAAAAGATAGATTTCAATAATATACATTCTACTTCCATATCCTCTTTCCATTTGCATCTCATATGTGGATAAAATTTCTTTTTCTCTCATTTGCTAAGCTTAACTATAGTTTGTTCAATAGGTTTCATCTAGCTTTATCTTTGGAAATCTGTGCGCTTATCATAAATGTGATTTTATAGATTCTACTTTAATTCTTTTTCTTTTTTTTCTTTTTCTTAGCTGTACTAGGGTTGTAGAACTGAGGGCCTTGAACATACTTTACAAGTGCTCTACCACTAAGTTGCACCCTCAGCACTTTTTAAGTTTTTTGTCTGAGACGGAGTCTCACTAAGGATACAGGCTGCTTCTGGCCTTGAACTTGCAATCCTCCTGCCTCCACCTCCCGAGTTGCTGGGATTATAGGTGTGCGCTACGGCACCCAGCTACATTCTATTTTAATTTTTCTCCCTTCTTAAACTGCACATGCTTGTTGGCTTTCCCTGGAACAATGGACAACTGCTTGTGCTGACTGCTGATAGAGTCCTCCAGAAGTCAGAATCTTGGGATATAGTCCTAGGATCAAATGAAGTAATGCTCAAAAGTAGATGGGACTACACAAATATCCACAATGCCTTCTTATAAACAAAGCCTTGCTACGATAAACCACACAGTTTACTGGCACAGAAGACAGAAAGGCTGAAGCTAAGATGAGGCTCAGGCAGCTGCCAGAGAGAATAAGGATGGTCTCATTTCTAAAAGTATTGGCATTTTTTGCCAGGAAAACCCAAGAAAAGCAATGAAAGTCATCCTTGATATAGAGTCCTTGCAAGTCCATTAATAATAAAACTAAACCTGAGAGGACTTCTAATGTCAGCTTCCACAAGGCTTTGCAGAGTCAGAATCAAATATGAGGGACACGGAAGTAGGCAGGGACTCTGAGGAAGTGTGTCTGTCTTGGGGAATTTCATACCTTGCAATCCTATCCCATGGAGGTGAAAATACTAGGATCTTTGGAGCCAAATGTTGTCTCCTAGTAGACACTATTTAAAAAAAAAAAAAGAACACCATCCAAATTCATGAAACAATAGCATTTTATTTGCAAGAAATACAGAGGGGCAAAAAAGGAAGCAAAAAGAAAGAAGGCGAGGTCGAGGCATCTGTCCTTCTAATGGTTCACCACACTCACCTTCACATAAGGGTGTGCTCTCTCTGAGGCACACAAACCACATGTCCAAACTGCTTTGCTGAGCTTCAGCACGGCACTGGCAGGGTATGCACCCCACAACATGTGAGAACACCCCTAGACAGAGATTAGAGAGGTAAGACCAAGGGCTTGAGAAGATCTCCAGCTCAATTCAAATATAGTCCAGATCACTACGAGTAAACATTATAATAGGGCTTACCTTCACTGACATGCCAGTAGGAATTTTCCAAACTTAGAGATCTTCCTTCTTGGCTAGGAATTTCTGATGGAGGGAACATGCTGAATTTCATCCTTTTTTGTCTCAGGACATTTAAAGAACACTCCATTCAAGATGGGTGAGGGCTAGCCTGTGCGTAGGGTAAGATGACGGGCCTCTGATAGTCTCAGACATGGCTGAATTCCAGAGACAGGTGATTAGAGGAGATGCTTCCTTTATTTCCCCTGTCCTTGCATTTTGGCCTCTGTATCCAAATGCACAAAATCCTCTGGCTGGTGGCCAGATGGTGCTGAGAAATTCAGAGTTTAGCTGTGCATGAAATTACCACCATCCTGAGTCACAGAAAAAGAGCTCTATGCTCAGAATTCAGGCACCTGGAGTCACAGCTAACAGGGACACCAGGCAGGTTTCCTAGGATCAAAGTATAGTATCCACCCACACCACTGATAGAATTAAAGGAGTTAAAAACATTTTCACAGAAGACAGTGAGAGCATCAAGTTCAAAGCCACTGTCCTTGGCCAGAACTGTCAAGTTCACGTCACAACAGAAAAGCATGTCAGACACCAGCTCCACTCATTTCCCAGATGCTTTTGACGCCAAGGTCACAAGGGTAGTTGGAGCAAATGATGCACCCTGGGGTGGCACTTGTAGGAATCAGGGCAGAGAAGTGCCACCTTGCAACCTTGGTGGGTGTTCTCTGCAGCTTCCTGCAAGGTGTTTGCAGTCTGTGATTCAGGCTCGCCCTGGAGCACTGGCTCTCCCAGCTGGCACTCCACAGGTCTGTAAAGTGTCCACTCTAGTAGTTCTCAGATAGCCACAGGCCTCCACCTCTGGGAATCTCTGTGAACTCTGCATCCCATCTCCTTACCTTCCTAAGTCAAGAAGCATCAGTAAGCAATGCTTCAGCTGAATATGTGATTGGCAGGTAAAATAATTGTATAAAGCTTTCTAATCTGTCCTCCAATAAGATCAAAGCATGGGGAACCAGTATGAGAAAAGGATCCTACAACCATAGCCACAATGGCCCAGACTCTCCTCTGTTGGACACTATCACCCTTCCAGAAGTTACAAATTCCCATTCAAAATGCTCACAACTTCTTGATATCTTTGATGCAAATACTTCATCAGGAAACAGTTACTTATAAATAAATAATACCAGCAAGAGGCTTGACCCCAGAGGCATGTCCCTCTCAGGCCAGGAGAATCAAAGCAGCCTTCCTTCTGAGAGCTTTCTTTCCTATTCAGAAAATCAGCACAGAACAGCCCTGCCTTCCTCCCAAAGTCTTCCATACTCAGAAGGTTCTTGCAGAGGTGGGTGGTTAAGGTAAATAAATTAATCAACATAAAGGGTCATGGTAGTCACTGAACAGAAGAGCAAGACAATGTATTTGAATACTCACTTTGATGAATCTATGAAGTATATTACAAGTGCACCAATGCTGAGAGCAAAGACTAAGACAACCTGCAAAAGAAGAGAAAAATTTCATTACTTCAGAGCTGAGCATCGGGATGGTCACATTTTTGATACACAGCAGCAGCAGCTCTGACACATGGCACTGACTGCTTTCAGGGCTGCGGTTGGCAAGCTCACTCTTCACCAAGAGGGGCAAGGGCAGACTTTTACGTCCTATGGCACTGGGTTTTTGTCTGGTCCTGTTATCTCAAGGTCCAGCTTCTCTCTCATTGAAGTATGTAAACTTTGGAGGGGGAAGAGAGGTGGCAAAAATTTTATTATGCATAACCTAGGACCTAAAGGTATGTATTTTATTATATATAACCTAGGACCTAAATGGATTCAAATACATATCTATTAATTGTAATAGCTATAGAATTCACCCATTTTAAGCATACCATTCCACAATAACTTTAAGCAAATTTACCAAGTTGCATGACCATGACCTTAATCCAGTTTCAGATCATTTTCCTCACCCCAATAAACTCTTCATGCCTGTTAATCTCTGTTCCCATCTCTCAGCCCCAACCACTAATCTATTTTCTATCTCTATACAAGAAATATCCATTCAAAAATCACAAATTTGCTTGTACAAATGTCCATATGGATACACATATATGTGTGTATATATGTATATATGCACACACATAGATACATAGAGACATATTCACTGCATCTGTATTATAAATATACATACATATATATATTGTTATAATATTACTCAAGTATTCAGGAAAATAATTTAGATGTTAAAAGTCAAATTAGGTAATGCATTCAGCCAATTAATGTGACAATCCTTATCCTTCCTTACATTCCTTACTCAAAACTAATCACCATTGATACAAAGATAGTTGTGGCATCTCCTTCAATGGACACCTGTCACACAGAAATCCATCAAATGAATATGTTGCAGATCAGGCTGATACTGACACTTCTGTCTTCATTCAGCATTCCACTGTGTTTATTTAATCTTTCACAGAGGAGACTATTAATGCAAATAAAGGATGGTCCAAAATAAAAAAGAAGTTAACCACCAATTAAGGGTGAGATCAGAAAGCAAACACTTCCACCACATACAATGCCTGCCTGCCAGTCAACAAATACCTTTTAGATATGCTAATATCCTAAGGAGACTGCAGACTGAAGGGCCTTAGAAGTGTCAGTCTCTGGAGTGTGGGCATACTGACATAGCACTGGCATTGCATGATGGATAGAAGTGAATCCTAGTTTATGTAAAGACTAGGCATGATTGGGGCTGAGGTTTAGCTCCGTTGGTAAAGTGCTGCTCTGCACTCTTTGAGGCCCCAGCACTGCAAAAATGGGAGAAGGACGTGTCAATCTACTCCTGAAGCAATCCCAAAACAGCAATCTCGAAACAATCAGCCACTGAAAACCCTATTAATAGCAGAGAAGCACGGACATACTGCCAGACATGACACAGTGGAACATGGCAAAGTGTTGGGAAGCATTTCATTCTCTTGTACATATGGTCCCTATGAGTCGGACCCTGACTCAAGGGCACCTAAGAACAGGACATGATCAAGCACTCCCCCTCATGCCTGTGCGCTCGCTCTCTCTCTCTCTCTCTCTCTCTCTCTCTCTGTTTAAGAGAAAAATCACACAACCTATATTTTGCATATGTTACTGGAGATGACAGTCAAAATAACTGGACAGTAAAAGGAATATGCAGTTTCATAGCAACTGCTAAAGTTTCCTTTTGAAAGGAAGCATTAAAACAATACACCACTGGGTTTGTTTTATTCTTCCATTTTGTTTTCAAAATCAAAGCATGCTCTTGTTGAATCCAAGGCAATTCCTGCTGTCTGTCAGTAATTGCCAGCTACCTAGTAGAATCCCTCTTGGCTGCCTCTCATGTATTCATTCATATATTCCTTGCAAAGGTATTCAGAAAAACAAACAAAAACATAAGCAGGCCTCTGCCTTTCCCTCTATTTTCTAAAGGAGGAGGCAAAACAATAGCTTAAGATTAATTTGGAGCTGTGCGACTATTTGTGAGACATAAGCAGTAAAATCCTAGTCCTGACCTCATTCTCAAAAAGCTGCAAAGAGAGAGGGTGTGGCCAGAACAGAGGGTGGAGCCTCTTCATTCATGAACACCAGATCCTGGACTAATCCCTGTCAATTTGGATCCATGTGTGCCTGTGAATGCTGCACTTTTGTCAGAGCTGGCTAGAGAATCCTATGCCACAAAAAGCCACTGTTGCATGAAAGGAAAATCAAAGTCGTTGCAAATGGCGTCTACATCATTCTGTAAGGAATTAAAATCCTAGCACTCTTGGAGAAGTGATGGTTTCCCAGCATCAGAATGGCCAAAGTAACTGGTACTAATTTGGCTCAGCTGCCTCTACTTAGCATCAGTAATGGGAAATAATGTATCACTTATTTAAGCAAATCAGACAGTGACAAGAGGAGGGAAGAAATCCTGCTGTTTTCTTAAGAGGCAAACTCAAACATCAGCATCTCTCAGAGGAAGTAGGGGCAGAAAGAAATCACGTAGGGAAATGACCTCCGCAGCATCTCTGCTGAGTGAACTTCTGCTTGGGTTCCTGTGTTCTGCTAGAAGGGAATTCAAACCGTCCCACCTACCTCCAGCCACTGCCATCTGCCTCCAAGCATAAAAGGAACAAGGCATCTCAGGATAAAGGTAGACTTTGTGCATGTAACCTCTGAACTTGCTAAATGCCTCTTTATCATGTCAGGCTTGATTCCATAGTCAACCTGGATCCAAGTGCTACAGAAACTTGGCCATGAATATAGGAACCTGACAGAGACTCAGCTTCCATATGGCCCTACCAAAGACACACAGAAGGACTAGTTTATTCTCTTCTTCTAGCTCTAGCTCTCAAACAAAACCCTATTGTCTGAGAGCCCCACTCTAAATACAAAAAAAAAAAGAAAAAAAAAAAACCAGAAGAAAATAAAACCCCAAACAGTAAAAAAGCAGCCTAAGAATACAAAATGCTTAGCTTTTAGTCTAAGTGGTAATAGTTATGTCATAGAGCACCTCCAAATAGTCTTCAAAGTATTTAGTTAATATACACTACGCATAAACACGAGAAGGACATGGCAATCCACTCCCAAAGCAATCCCAAAACAATCAGCCATTGAAAACCCTATGGGTCTCTATGAATTGGACCCAACTCAATAGCACCTAGCAATGACAACACTATGCATAAGTCCCAAGAAAAACAAAAGAGTGAAGTCCACCTGGACTCATGAAATATACACTTTTACAGAGTAGACCTTACATAAAATCTTATGCTGTTACATAATCAGTGATCAATTGCACAGTACAGGTGTAGCCAAAGTATAAGAAGCCATTGGTGAAGTGTATCATTTATATATAATACATGGAGAAGGAATTGGAGAAAGGTATGGACAATAAGGCATCTTGTCTCAATATCTCTTCATCCTCAAAGTGTCCTTTCTTTGTACAAGTTATGGCTACTCTAATATGCCTTCAGTAAGGGTTAAGGTCAGTGGAAATTCTTCTGTATGCTTCTATGTTGTTGTTAAGTATCACTGAGTTGAGTCCAACTCATAAAGACCCTCATAGGGTTTTTGATGGTTGGTTGGTTGGGGATTGTTTTGGGAATGGACTGCCATATCCTTCTACCATTTTTGCTGTGCTGGGGATAGAACTCAAGGTCTCAGAGAGTGCAAAATAGCTCTCTACCAACTGAACTAAACCCCAGCCCTGTATTTTTTTAATAGCCCCAGGGATAAGAGGGAATGAAATCGAGGGAAATGGTAAGATGAAGGAGAGAAAAGCACAATATCAAAGATAGCAAAACACATGTACCCTCCTAGAGCTAAGTCATAGAATAACCTTCACAAAGACCAGGAGCCTATGGACAGTTTGTTCATTGCTTCCTAGGACAGAGCTTCTGCTAGCTTTCACTAGAGCCTGTCCAGCCTGCCTAACTTCTCATAGGCTGGACTCCCCCATCCCCTTAGCTACCTTGGCTGGTATGCACTGCCAAACTCTGACTTACCAAAAATATGCATGTGCTATGTGCTAATACTGAATCCTGGGTAATGTTTCCAGAGTGCTGGACTCCTAAAAAGCAATTTGAACAACAACTCATCTATTTTCATAAGTTGAGGTGAAACATGACAAGTGTTTGCACAGAAGGATGTCAGGCACACACATACACACACACACACACACACGTATTAAAATAACAAAAAGTCTGTGGTCCCTATCATGAGGCGTCTGGTGAGAAAAAGAGTAGAAAGATAGGTTTACAGTCATCTTCTTAGATGGAAATCCTCACAGGCCATGAAGGTATTCCAAATGCCTGAGAAATTTCATGAAAATGAAAATAGTATGGTCAAGTACAGAATATTGCCCTTCAGTTCCTGGAGCTTGTAGGGAAAGGCAGATCAGTGATATGAACACAAAGGTGACCAAACAGGGAAAGGAGGCTCTTTGGAGACTATTACCCATTCTAGAACCTGGATTCCATTTAGCAGGTCCAGCCCAAAATGCTTTCAATCAGCACGTGACATCTCATTGGACTTCAGAGATGGAATTGGAACCAAGGCTCATAGAGGGAGCTAATACCAGATTCCTATCCTTGGGGGAAGGAGCTTTCTTTAAAAAGCTGGGATGCCCTGGTCCCAATCAGGGACCAGGGACCAGGGAACCAGGCAATTGGGAGGAAGCTGGGCACCTCTATTTTTAACAGGCTCTTCCAGAGAATCTGACTTGAGGCCAAGAGTGGGAGTTGCTGAATTAAAGCCATTAGGGGAAACCACTTAGCTCAAGTCAGAGATTAATTTACAAATGTCACCTTAACAATTAGCCTATTACAACATATGTTTGAGAGCTGCAGGCTTGGAGAATCTGCTAGAAGAACTTGAAAAAGTACAGAGAGGAGGCTGAACGAATTCTCTCCTGAGAAGGCTTTGCATCCTCCTCAGCTCACAGCAGCACAAATGCCCCTAATTAGTGATTCTACGTATTTGATATAGAATCCAGCAGAGACTTTTATGGAAAAATGGACAGTTTTCTCTATACAATCCCAAAGGCACATACCTTTTTCATTGGAGTATAATTTGTATACAATATAATTTACTCTATACACAAAAAATACACAGGAGAACTCCCAAGGCAAAACAATCTGGGGACATTTTGTTTCTGAGAGATAACATCATTACAACATCTAAATTATAATGTTTGGTCCGGTGAATTTAACAACTCCAACATTTATTGAACTCCCATGCACAAGGCCCGGAGTGAGAGGCAGGGAAATAAAAAGCTAAAATAGCTAAGTCAGGCCTGGCCTTTGCCCTCCACACGCATGGAAATCTAGAAATTTAAAGTCCTCAGAGTTTCTTGTAGATTTAAGAAACATGACACACACATACAGATGTTTGGGGGATGTCAAAGGAGGGAATAGGCACAAAAGTAACATCACCTTCACTACAAAGTCCCTCAGTGGAAGGGGACAAGAAAGGGAATGTGGCAAGTCAAGGAAAAGGGAAGAATTCCTGACACTCAAGGTCCATCCCATTGGACCTGTGTCAGGAAAGCACAGACACCAGGCACAGAGTATGGCTGGCATGGGGGAACAGCAGGACCCTGCTAAGCTATCACATGTGTTGCTTAATCTCTCTGGGACTCAGCTTCCCTATCTGCAATGATAGGATTGGAACAGAGGTGGGGACCTTGGTAGGTTATTGCACATAGTGAAAGAACTTTTGCCTTGAAAAGGCAGCATTCTTTTACGCCAACATATACCTTTTGTGCATAAGTATAATTCAGCATGACAATATACCTCTTGACATCTGTGTCCAAGAAGCTTCTTTTGTAAAATCACATGTGTAAACTCTAGACACTTGGATTCATAGTGTGTGATTCCAGCAGCCACATCAATTAATTGCTCAGGTAGCATGTTGGCCCAGAAAACACAAAACAGAATGCAACAGGACGTGAGGGCCCACCAATCAACTCTCTCCCACATCTATGTCTCAGCTCTGCCATCACCACAAGGAACGGGGAAAGGATCTACCTCAGGCCCCTCCTCTCTTGCCTCTGGGAGTCTGTGAAAGGCCCACGTTGCTATAGATTTTACCCCTAAAAGCTCAAAGCTCTGAGTCTCAGTGTTTTTAAGGAAAAAAGAGAAGAATGTTTTTATTCACAATCTGGAAAGTATAGTAATATATATTCTCATTCCCAAGTCACTAATGGTTCTTAATAGAAGTTAGAATATTGCTACCAAAAAGGTATTTTAATCATGAATTTTAAAAGATTTGTAAAGTATAAAACAGATATTTTGACAGTGCCATTTAAACATCCAAAGGCCCCTTGAATTTCCTACCTGACATTCTGGCACATTCCATGTGACTTATGGAAGTACATAAACAAAAATGCTGTAAACTGGTTTCACTGGAAACCAAGACTTCAAACAACAATTTAAGGAGAAATGTATTCAAGAGAAAAGAAAGAAGGAAGAAAATTGCTTTCAGTAGTTGGTATGTGGAATTATAGCATTAAAAGAAAATGCACAGAGCTTCCATAGAAGCGTAGAACTGTGGGTCAAGGTGTCAAGGTTTTTGGTTGTGGAGAGTCTATTGTTTCATGGTAGAGCTAGAACAGTGCCTTGTACATTTGCACATGCTGAGCACATGTTCCACCACCAAACTATTCCCCCAGCCTCACATTCACATGTATAGAATCTTAGCTAAAGTGCCTATGATTTTACAGGCAGTTGAATCGGGTGCCTCCAAAAATGCAATACTATAAAACCATGTGGAATGTAGAATGGAATGGTTTCTTTTATTTTATTTATTTATTTATTTATTTATTTATTTATGGTACTAGGGGTTGAACCCAGGGCCTCATGCTTGAGTGCTTTGCAAGTGCTGGACCACTGAGCTGCCGCCTCCAGCCCATGTTTGTTTTGTTTTGTTTTGTTTTGTTTTACTTTTTTGAGACAGGGTCTCTCTAAGTTATGCAGACTGCCTCTGGTCTCAAACTTGCGATCCTCCTGACTCCACTTCCTGAGCTGCTGGGATTACAGGCATGCACCGCTGCGCCTGGCCTGGAATGGTTTCTTAGGACACAGAGATGGTCCCTCCTTAAATAGCTTCAAATCTATAGCTTCTAGTGTTGTTGTTGTTGTTGCTAGGTGCTGTTGAGTTGGGTCCAACTCATAGTGACCATATCAAGAGTCTTCAATGGCTGATAGTTTCAGGATTGCTTTGGGAGTGCATTGCCTTGTCTTTCTCCCATTTTTGTGGTGCTAGAGATTGAACAAGGGTCCTCAGAGAGTGCAGAGCAGCACTCCACCAACTGAGCTAAAACCCAGCCCATAGCTTCTAGTATGGAGAAAAAAGAATCTTGGACAGAATTGAAAATGTTAGCCTTTTTTCTCCTTCCTGGCTGCGTCTCACACACTTTCCCTCTCTAAATTCTGATCACACTGAACATTTGGTTCTTCTTATTCACCATTTGCCTCTCCCCACCCCTATCTACCACAGGACCTTTGCATGAGCATTTCCCTCCTCCTAGGAGACTTACTTCTTCTCATAGGTTACCCATCCACCAGAAATCAGCCCCACTATCATTTCCTGCCAATCTGATGTGAGAAGTTACCCATATCATAATCTTTTCTTTGTAGCAGCACAACAGAAATTGTATTATTATTATGTGTGTGTGTGTGTGCTTTCAATGGCTCAACTGCTTTCTCCTCTGCTGGACTCTAAGTTCCGTGAAGGCACAGTTCACATTCATTTTTAGTCAGCACTAAATTGCATTATCTCAACCAATATTTGTTAAGTAGACCAAGTATTTGAGGAAAAGTTGGAGAGTGAGTTTGGAGATTGAGTGTCATGAAAGCAAAAGAGGGTGGATTGACATGAATCACCCTCATTAAGTGAGACTCTGAATTTAAGACGTGAGATTGAGGTGAAATGTGGTTCCAGGTGATGGCAGGACCCAGGGACCATCTAGTTAAAGTGGAGTGGAGAGAAAAACATCAGTGTGGAAGGGGCAAGGGTCCAGTGCACATGCACAAGACTGGCAGGTGAGGACTGGAACTGAGTGGTGGGTGGAAGTCCTTATGGAACAACAGGAAGCACAGACAGAAGGAGGGTTTAGTTGGATGGTAGAAGACTTAAAAGAAAAGGTTTTGAACAGGAGGGAGGGTCAGTGGAGGGCCAGAGTGCTCAGGGGTCCCTGGGCTGTGAAGAAATGAGAAGCCTCCATAGAGAGACACAAGGGAAATCGAATCTCCAGAAAAAATAGAGTCAATCAAAGAGGTAGACGTAGGGAGCATTCAGTGAAGAAGCAGAGAATTTAGATTTGGATCAGTACTAGAAAGCTGTGAAAAGGTGAAGAACATGTTGTATAGAGGTGAGACATAAAATAATACAGACATCAGTATATAAATAATAAATGAATATAGAACTATATTTGTGCATATATACAAAGGGTGCCAAAAATGTATACACCTTCTGAGAGTAGAAAAACTGTATTAAAATTGTAATGCTCAATACATACAGATAACAAAAGATGAATACAAGTCATCTTTGACTTCTGCAATTACAAGAGGTGCTCAAAGGATCACCATAGCAGAAGAAGCAGGACTTGTTGCCATGCAAGGGCTCCCAGATCTTCCCTTGTGCACATCACACACAGTACCACACATCTCAGACTTAACAGAAACAGGTTCATTGTTAGGCGTGATGGAGGTTCTGTTGGATACTCACACCTCCATTGTCACTCTACTTCCACAATGTTCTCAGATTGCAAATCCTACTTCAAAATGGCCTTGTGCTCCTCAAACAACTGTGTATCCACCATTTTCATTGTCCTTCCTGTCATTTAGTGGTGCTTTTATTTAACACCATCTTTTAACTAAACATGGTTACATACTGCTACCATAACTCAATTTCAAAAAGTAATACATAAGTAACATCTCTTAAAATGTGTTCGCAGTTTATGATACCCCCAGTGTATGCATACACCGAAACAGACACAGACATAAATTGATGCTCTCCTAATCCCATATATTATATCTCTATCAACATTTATTAACTAACTTCATGTTCAGCAATGTGTTTCTGACTATTTTTAAATAGGGTCATTTCAAAATGACTAAAGATGAACACGAATCCCTGGAAAATAATCAGGCTCCCTCTAAGTATAAGCTCTAAAGAACAAGTTTCTTATTAATCATGTATCCACTGGTATATAGATAAAATGAAGTACAATAATGGGCTTTTGGAAGAGGACAGAGATAGATTTGACTGATACAGAGGTGGAGGGTTTGGATTCCTCTTGGTTTTTAATGTTCTCCAAAGAAGAATCTGGGACATAAATTGCAGGCTCGTTGCCTAATCTCTCTCCTCCTAAGGGCTCAGGTTGACTTTAGGGACAAGCATATATGGAGGTCTACAGGTTAGTGTTCCCCAACTATTGTGGTGTTACATCCTAGATTTTTGTTGTCAATGCTCATTTTGCCCAAATAAAAAATGCAGAAAAATCAAATGTGTTCCTCTGAAGTCCTAATTTATTATAATTGAAATAAGAAAATGAAATGAGGAAAAGTAATTTTAACAGCAAATCAGAAAAGTTTTTGCTAAAGCCTGTGTCTTTCCTGAAGTCAAAGTTTAAAGATATTGGAATCTTACATCATTGCATCGTGAAACTTAAAAGGCTCCATTTTGCACAGCTTTACCAATGACATTAAATCTGATATACTAGCAATTGAGATAAAATCTTCCATTTGAGGTCTAAAGCTTGAAAGACCTTCCCCATCTAATTATTGAAAGATCTAAGAGGAAAAGTTCCATCTGCCAGTGGAGCTCCCAAGTCCACTGCTAATGCTTTTGAGAAATTCCATGGTTTAAATGTGTGTGTTTGAGGTTGCGGGGAGTAGTTAACTGGATTTGTTTACTTAATGAGGTTTATAAGATAAGAAGTCTTCTATAGCACTGTCAGCTCACCAATTACCACTCACTATCACCAAGGATTAAATTTGCAGCCATCTTTGCCCTACTTCTCAAATCTTGCCTGTTCTTAGATTATATTAAAGACAAAACTGGAATTTATTGGGACCTTAAATAAGTACTTGCCCACCCATGTTCAGAGCAGCACTATTCACAACACCCAAAAGGGAGAAACCACTCAAATGTTCATTGAAAGGTGCGTGGAGTAAAAAAATGTGGTCTATACATACAACAGGATGCTTTTCAGCATTAAAAAAAGAAAAGAAATTCTGGCACATGCCATAACACGAATGAATATTGATGACATTAATGTTAGGTGAAAGCAGCCAACTACAAAAGGGCAAATCCTGTATGATTCCATCCATATTAAGTAGCCAAATTCAATGACAGGAAGCAGAATGGGGTTACGTATGGGCCATGGGGAGGGGAGAATGAGGAGTTATTGCTAATGTGTGAGGATTTTCAGTTTTACAAGATGAAGTGTTCCGTGGATGGATGGATGGTGGTGATGGTTGCACAACAGCGTGAATGTCCTTAAGGTCACCGAGCTGTACACCTACATCCTCACAAATGGCTGAAATGGTCAATCATGTGTGTGCACCTATATACATACATTAACACAACTTTTTAAATGGAAAGGAAAATTCTGAGCACCTACAAGTACAATACAGAAGTGTATTCATACTTCAAAATTCAAACCTAAAGAAATAAAAAAAGCAAAAATGAAATAAAAATTCAAACATAATCACTCTCCCCCAAGAATAAGCAATTGGTATCTCCAAGAAATTTGTTATTACATACAAGTGACTCTTGGCCCTCTAGATGCTTGATCCTACCCCTTAGTAAGCCAGAATTTGTCCTTTTTTCTCCAGAATCTATCCCATGTTGCCACACAGACTTTATGTGGGTCTCTGCCCTCCCCTTCCACTCCTCTCCTAATCCATTACTAGGGCTCATGAACTGGCTGTGGTCTGAGGGATCAGGACTCTAAGAGGAGCCAGCAGTTATTTTGTCTTTTGGTAACTGTAGCTAAAGTCCCAGATATGACTAACAATTTGAAAAGATTGTGCCCTTGATCCTGTAAACACTCCACAAACATGTAACAACTCCCTCCAGAAGACAATGGAATAGACACAGGGCATCTGCTCTCCAAGTTGAAGCCTCAAGGCCAATTTGCAGTAATGATCTGGTCACAGCCCCTCAAAGGGTTAATGGAACATTAAAGGTACCCCTATAAATAACTTCAAATTTCCACCTTCTACAGTAATGATTTTGCCACCAAACATTTTACTTTTAAGAAGGCTTATCAATGTACCCTAGAAAGCAATGCCTCCAATGATTCAGTGTCAAGGGAGCTGGCCAAAGATGATAAATAACATTCCACTGACAATACCACATGACACCAACATTGAACAGCCTGCAGAATCCTCTCCCGTCCCACACCAGGCCTGACCACAGATGTGCATGTCCACACACTTGGCAACATAAGCGCCACACTGTATGTGTGTCCTCTATAGAGCCACCTGCTGACCATAGCAAATGGGTTGGACTTGGCAAATGCTGGCAGATGTGAGAACAACATGAGGAAGCCCTTCTGTTAGGGTTGACAGTGAGGTGAGCCCCCGGTTTCCAAAGAGATGACCCTACCGAGCCCTCCCACTTCTAACATCTCTCCCTCATTTGAAGTGATTTTTTATTTTTTGTATTCACTATTGAATTCTGACCCATACATTACCCTTCCTGAAAGTAGAAAGCTTCATGAGACAGCAGCCCTCATGCTCATAAACTCTGGCTCCCATAGCCTGGAAAACTGGAAAGCAGAGTCAGAGGCACAGAGCTCGACATGCACAATTATGGCTGCCCTGAGTAAGGGTGGGTGGCCCACCTGATACTGCATTGTTGCTGAATGAGAAGAAAAAACCATAGCCCCAACTGCCACCTTGCTCCCTGCAACCATCTCACAATTCCCCAGTGCCCAGAGAGGATCAGATGGTAGTCACTCGGCCCAGGGAAAGTGGAGTTGTGGGTTACTGGATACAAACAGAAAACCACAAGCTCCACTGTATGTAGGAGGAGTTCAAGGTGGAGAGATGCAAAAGTGGTCAGGCAGCACAGGCTCCCCAGCCTCTATTAGCCTTTATTAGTGTTTCCTTTGCAAACAAAAGAGGAGAAGATGAGGCTATGGAATGTCAGTTACTATCATTTGAAGGTCATTTAATAGAGGAAGAGCATGTGTAGGGGGTTCACATCTGCTTCATATTTCAGCATTGACAGGCAGACCAGGTGTAGGGTTAGGGCATCAGCAAGGCAGGAGGTAGGAAATGTGTGAAGAATTTTCTATTTCATATTTTTAAGAGCTTTGACATAGTTGTCAGGGAGAAATCAAAACTGAATTGTGCTTCCTTAAGCTTACTGCATAGCTTTTCTCTTTCAAATTTCTATGTGGAGAGAACTGTCATCTTCTCAAGGCTTAGGGGCCCTTGTCACAATCTGGCTGTGTGTTTCAGCACAGCCTCAGTCTGATCACCAAATGCCACTCCTCATGTGAGCCCTTAAAATATTGTCAGGCCCAAGAATTCATGTCTAGGGACTTTCCTACCATTCTTCAGTTCTTCATCTATGCATCACACAAAATTGTGGAGTGTCCACTCACAATGGGCTCAGGGCTGAGTGGGCAGGGGATACAGAGCGGGGAAATGCCCCTGTTAGGTGATCTTGAACTCTGATTTCCATTTTTATTGTACAGAGCAGAATGACACATGCCAAGAGGAGGTTCCTAGCACTGGATGCCTTGGGGGGCATCTATGCCCCAGGACAATGGCTCTCAAACATAAGTCTCCATCAGAATGAGCTGGAGGGTCTGTTAAGGCTATCACAGTGCCCCATCTCCTCAAATTTAGGAGGTCTGGAGAGGAGCAAGAATCCACATTCCTACCAAATTCCAAGTAATGCTGATGTTGCTGGTTCAGGGACTACATTTTGCAAATCACTGCCTTGAACCATCATAATAGAAAAAAATTATGCTTTCAAGAAATCTTGTTTTTCTATGAATATAGGTGAAAAACAGTTTAAATTGGTTGGTTTTAGCTATGTGGATTTTGGACAAAATTCCCTTCAAGTATCTATTAAAAGATCAGCGCCCCCTTGAGGATGTCACATCTTTCACTACCACCCAGGAGTGGTTCCCAATAAACTCCTGTCTCATGGTGGAAAATATATATATATTAAAAGACATTTCAAAGGCTTCTGAAAAGAAAAAAAATGGCTGGAAGTCTTTATCTCAAAGTATTTTCAAAATCATTTTCAGAGTCTAAGTTGATGGGCTGGATAATGCCAGGAAGGTATTTTGCTTTAAGTTGAATTATCTTCTCCACAGAAAAGCACCACATGGATTTAGATATGATGTCAGTGATGCTAATAAAACTACCCAAACCCTCATTGCAAATCTGGGGGCTTCTGTTTTTTAAGAAATACTTCCACTCAAGATCATAAGGCATGTGAAAGTGTATCTGAGGAGTCTCTGACTTCCAAAGAAAGTAATCAGAGAGTACCAAAAACAGACAATTAAAGAACACCAATACAGATGGTCTCCTGCTTAAAATGGTTCAACTTATGATTTTACAACTTTATAATGGTGCAAAAGCAATATGAATCCAGTAGAGATGCAAGTTTTGAACTTGGCTCTTCTGGGCTAGCAATATGCAGTATGATACTCCCTCATGATGCCAAGCAATGGCAGTGAGCCACAGCTCCCAGTAAGGCACACAGTCACAAGTGGAACCAATCGAGACTCTATAGCATGCATGTCACTAAACTAGGATACTTGATAGGATGAGTGTGTTAAATGCATTTCGACTTATGATACTTTCAACCTATGATAGGCTTATTGGGATGCTGTCCATCATAAGTCAAGGAGCTTCTTTATACTATAATACGAGAAACAGGGTAAAAGAAGGGTGCCCATATGGCTTCCAAAAACAAAGGGACCAAGAGTCGCAACTCTGTCCATCTTTCCCAGATGTGTCTAAGACATGGGAAAGACAGACAGCTCCCTTGACTCAGATCCCACACCGTGCAAGAATGTTCTGCAGGCAACTTGTCCCTTCGAGCATGCTCTGTGTGACCAACCTCAAAAGAACACTGGTGTGCTTAGCATGGTCTCCCCAGAAGCAGCTGTGTCTGTCACTTTAAGTTGTCATCTTAGATTTGCTCTAAATGACATTTCAAGTACATAGGTGGATGGGGCTTTAGTTGTTGTTGTTGTTTATTTGTTGTCTTGTTTCTTTTGGTTTATTTTTGTTTCTTCCATTGAACTAACAATCCGTTCAGACACAGGAAGGTGACAACCATTAGCCTTTCCCAACTACCCTTAACCTGAAAGCCTAAGTGGAGCTTAATCAATGCACCTTTTCCTCTCTCATGGAATCACAAGTTTTTGTCTCAGTTTCTTGCCTGTAATCTCCAACTTAAGGGTACAAAGTGTGTCATTCACCTGTGTCCCCACCATGCCCTCTGTCATTCATTCATTGAACAAGCATACATTAAGTGAGCACTTGGGACAAAGCTTGATGCTAGTCCTGGATAAACAGTAGGAAGCCAAAGAGTCATGACTCCTGCCCTCTTGGTATGGACCACAGACACCAACACATGGACCCACCAGCAAGTAAGAGCTGCATGCCTGATGCGACTGCAGAAACAAGCCACAAGCTTTGTAGACTGCAGAGTCTGGGGAGCTTCCCCCCTGAAGAAAGACCAACAGGAGTTAGCCAGGTGGAGCTAAGCATCCCACACTGCAACAGTGCATGCAGAGCAGAGGCCTCCCCGTGGATGTGTGCCCAGTGAGTGCAGAGACCAGAAAGTCAGCACGCATCCCACAGCTGGGGCAGAAGAGCCTTGCGTGGAGAAGCCATGGAACACTGATGAACTTAACTGCAAGAGGACATACTGTCTTTACAAAAGAAGAAGGCATCTGTAGTCTAAGGACAAGACAGCCTTGGTGAAGAAGCATCAAGGCTGGAAGGTTTTCTTTGATGGCCATGGTAGCAGACTTCCCCAAAAATGGGTTCACAAAGGGTAGGCATGGTAAGCAGTACATTTTCTGCTTTATTGTACACATTATTAGCATATTTTCCAATCTCATACTAGAAATGTCTTCTAATAAATGCCAGCCTCACAGTGAGAGTCATCCAACAATAGGGAGGAATGCCACAGTGAGTACTGAGCTTTCTGTCCCTGGGAACATTTAAATCAACACAGGAGGCCACCTGCCAAGAACACTGTGAAAGAAATTATTTTTTATTTTATTATTGTTTTGCAATACTTAATGGTTGAACCCAAGGCCTTGCACATACTAGACAAGTGCTCTAGCACTGAGCTGTGCCCCCACACCCTCTGTTTTATTTTTTATTTTGAGATAGGCTCTCACTAAATTGCACAGGCTGCCTCTGGCCTTGAACCTGCAATCCTCTTGCCTTAGCTTCCTTAATCACTGGGAATACAGGCAGGTGACATTGCACCCAGCTAGAAATTCCTTATTATGTGAGAGTTCTGAATGACTTCTGCTGGCATTTAATAAACCAAGAAGAGGGTCTTCCTGACAGTAGACAGTGCCAAGTCTATATGCATAAGGTGGCTCTACTTCCCTCTCTGCCTGATACCGTGGAATAATTAAGAGCACCTCATTTTTCCTCTCAAATGTGTCCTGTGTGCATGTGAATAACATGGTTATCCAATTAAAGGTGCCCTGGGGCTTTGGAGAGGCCTAATACATCCTGGCACCCAGGCTGCTAAATACTCAGACGAAGGTGGAACTCACTTTAACATTAGTACAACCCTTCCAGGAGAATGCCTATTTCTCAGTTTTATAACCCAGCATATCTTACATACCAGCAGGAGAATGAGGATGTCTGAAAGCTCTGGACTCCTGACAATCATGCACACATCTCCTATAAGCACCCCGGAGCCCACACACTCTCACATGCACACATTTTCATAGAACAGAAGGCTCTGAAAAGCTGGTGGCCTTTCCATGACATTAGTGGTCCCGTGATGAGAGAGGGTTTTCTCAAGGTCTGGGCTGGCAGTGGACAGGATTCATGAATTGCTGGAGGGGGCGAGGACTGATGATCTCAGAACTGCCATTGGATGCTGACAGCAAGAAAGTGGGGACCTCAGCACTTCAGATGAAAAGCAGCCAGTACCCAAGGCCACCTCTGCAGGTGGCAAGGCAAAATCTAACATTTCCTGGGAAAAGAGCAATCCAGCCTCCACCTCACACTGTGGGGTTTGCTCTTTGTCCTGTGTTCTCTGTACCTGGAATAAAAAAGGGGGGGTAGTGGGTGCGACTGCAAAATGGCCATTATTTCTAAGGAAAGCCTCAGACCAGGCACGTCCAACCCACAGCCTGAGGGCCACATGCAGCCCGGGACAGCTAATAATGCAGCCCTACAAAATTTTTTACCATCATGTGTTTATTTCCTTCATGACTCCCCCCCACCGATTATGTGTATGCACTAACTATATTCTGTATTTTATGTGCACCCCAAGACAATTCCTCTTAGTTCATCCCAGGGAAGCCAAAATGTTGGCCACTTCTGTCCCAGACCACATGACACAGGCCAGCTTGATTTTAGCAGAGGGTGGCTCTGAACACAAGCACAGTCCTAAGTGAACACAAGCCACCCTTGTAGACGCTGCACTATTGTAAAGAAAGGCAACTCGCACATCTCATGGCAGAAGCTCCCAGCAAGTCACTGCCCGCAAGGAAAAGAAGGACCTGAGGCGGTTTAGCGAAGCTGAGACATAAGCTGCTTTCCCACTGCACAGAGGCAGTGTCCTCCATCCTGAATGACCATTGAAACACTGCCTAGTTCAGGCTTGAGAAGTGGGTGTTCACCTCCATGTCATCATTTCAGGGGCTTATTGAAAAAAAACCTTGTTCCCAAAAGCTCTCCACATCTAAGAGCCTGACATTTCACCATTAGACATTATTTCCTTTTGAGTTTTATATTCATTTTCTCTCTTGGCCTTCTTTAACAACACAAGGAATGATAAACAAATCCACACTAAGTTTCTAATGATTTAACACAGTGTTGTTAAAACTGTAATGTACTGAATATTCACTTAGGCTGTTGGTGAAAAGTGCATTTCCAAGTATTCTGGTTCCAAAGATCTAATAAACAACTCAAAAATCTTCATTTTTGACAAGTACCTTGCATTGTCTTCCCCTACAATTCTGATATATTTTGAGAAAGATCATTTTAATGCATCAGATCTTCTCAGGGAAGAAGAAAGTAATAGTTTTTAAAACCCAGGCTATGACCCCGAGCAATTCCATCAGGATCTCTGGGGGCAGGACCAAGTATTGGCATTTTTTTAATATATTAAAAGAAGAAAACATAATTCCACCATATAGCCAGGGCTGAGGACCACTGATTACATGCATTTGAAAACCGTGCATACATGAGGAGCACCTGGGAGGGATCTCAATAGGACTAAGGCAGGGCAAAGTGAAACATGAAGGGAGAATCTTCATGTCTGGGAGAATCAGGTCTGTTTGGACCAACTTGGGAAGTCCCTGGTCTCCAATGTCTCTGCTGGCATGACCCTGGCCAGTGTGATCAGTTAACTCAGTCACCAAGGAGGTGTGCCTCCCCATACACATGCCCACTGCCTACTACACACTGGACCTGGGACACAGACCAATGGGAGGCTAGGACTGAGCTGGAGCCTCATTGTAAGCAGGACGTTGGCTACCACCTGGATTTGAGTAGTTAGTTGTTTGGCAGACTGTTCTCTGGCCTTTCCATAGTCTCTCAAATAAGCAGAGCCCCATCTACCTCCTGCACATGGGCACCACAAGCATCAGGATAAGTAGACAGCTTCTTCCAGCCAGATGCCACACAGGTGCCAAGCATTACCAACAATTGGCAATTGGGTGGAATCTGACTAAAAGACTCCCATCTCTGACCAAATCCACATTGTTTGGGGCACAATGAGTGTCCTGTGCAATACATGAGTTTCCTGAAACCTTCTGGCTATCCGCAAAACCTAAGGAACAATAGCGCCCCCTACTCCTTGGGAACGGATCCTAGAGTGAGCATAGTGAGGGCCCAGGGGCCCGTGGGGAACTGGTCCTCAGGATGATGACTCAGTAGCCACCAAAGCACACTAGAGATTTTCTCTTTACTCCATACTTTTCCCAGAGACATAAGAGTGAACTTCAGGCCAGGGCACTCTAACAGAAATAGAATTCAAGCCACATTTGTCATTTAAATGTCTTAGCTACATTTTATAAAGAGAGGATGTTCATGTTTAAAGCACTTTGTTAGCCAGACGCAATGGTGCATGCCTATAATCCCAGCAACTCAGGAGGCAGAGGCAGGAGGATCACAGATATG
This sequence comes from Pedetes capensis, assembly GCA_007922755.1. Lineage (NCBI taxonomy): Eukaryota > Metazoa > Chordata > Mammalia > Rodentia > Pedetidae > Pedetes > Pedetes capensis. The sequence continues at coordinate 2,679 of VMDO01020179.1, read as the reverse complement.
AGGATAGAAGTAGCCTGCATAACTTAGCAAGACCTTGACTCAAGATAAAAAATAAAAAGGGGGCTAGGGGTGCGATTCAGTGGCAGAGCACTTGCAAAGTGTGTGGGAAGCCCTGTGTTCAACTCTCTAGTGCCACACAAAAACGTATTTTGTATTTAACCCAATACACCCAAAATATTTTACTTCACCACCTAATACTAAAGATTACTAATGAGATACTAGAAATCATGCATGTACCTGACACCCCACTACAATATAACTGCCATCTATTAACAGAAAAATATTTTATATTGCTTCCAATTTCAGTTTCATATTTGAATTAATTAATGTTAATTAAAAATTAACAACTCAGTTTCTCATCTGTCCTGGTACATTTTAGGGGCTCAACAGGTCCATGTTGCTATGGTTACTATATGGGCAGCTAGGTGGAGAATGTTTCCATCATGGCAGACAGTTTTCAGACCCCATAACTAAGTAGAAAAACTCCTTATTCTCTTCCTACCAGTCAAGAATAAAGATGTTCAGAGCTATCCTGGGTGATGTGGATGCTCCCTCCTTGCAGGCAAAGGAAGCCCAATAGTTAAGGGGTAGGACAGTAACCAGACAACTCCCCAGCAAGGTGACCTTGAATGTATTGCACTTGACACCTTAGCTTCTGAATCTGTCAGAGGAAGAGCAGCATGTATTTCGAAGAGTTACAAGGATGAAACAAGTTAACATATTTGTAAAATACTCCAAACAGTGTGTGGTACCCAGTAAAGGCTGTAGAAATGAATGTTAAATAGACTCCCAGCACAATGGCAGGCAGTTGGGTACTGAGCACTCTAGTATCTTTCACTCCACTGGCAAGATCACACTCGCCAGTAACGACCTTACTGGAAGATGCAAAAATGATCTCTCACCTGTGAACAGCTCCCAACCTTCTGGCTGCTAATATTGTTCACTGACTTACTTGAGTTACTTGAGTTGCTACCAGATGCAAAGCACTGCAATCCCACACCTTGGGGTAAACAGAGCTCAGATATTCCGAAATGTAGAATGTCTGCTCTTCCACATCATTCAGACCTTATCTCCCTAGACTTCCAAGATTAGAGGATGCCCCCACTTCACGGATTGCCTGTGCTTACTCAGCTAAAGCTCAGGTCAGCTCTTCCTGTGGTCTTCCTAACTCTCCTCCCTGAAGCTCCATGTGAGTTGTGAGTGTGAACTCTCACACTGTTTCATTTCTTTTATTGACTTATCATTGTCTGACATCACTTTATTGAATATTTACTTAACTTGCTTATTGCTTGTCTACCTTCAAGAAGATGAACTGTCTAAGAATTAGGGATCTGATATAAAAATGAATAATCATACTTATCTAAGAATGGAAAATACAAATGGATCCCATAGGAGGGAGGAGGGGATCAGCAAGTGGGAGTGGAGGTTGGGGAAGGAGGAAGGGGGAGGAGAAACAGTGCAGAGGGGTAAGGAGGGAGAAGAAAGACACAAAATACAGGATGCAAGAATATGAATATACCAAAAAGAGGGAGGAAAAAGTCAATGACAGTATAACTCATCATTGCATACGATTCTCATTGCATGTTAATTAAAATTTCTACTTTTTTTCTATTCCTTGGTTCATCATGTTCTGTAAAATGTGTAACATGATGAATGTATAAACAAAACTGATTTAACAGTTGCATAATGGAGGTAGCAAATGATTTGTTACTTTGTACTCCACCAATACTTATAAACTTTAAAAAAGAAAGCAAAAGCAAAAAACGGGAAAAAAAGAATTAAGAATCTAGTTTAGTTCTTCCTATACCACCAGTACCAGGTGAGTACCTAGAACATAGTATTATGAGTTTTATCAGCAATAGTTGAATGAGTGGAAGAGTGAATGAAGGATTTCCTTCTTTACCCGCCGATTCCTGTATGCCCTTGCTTGATATTACAAAGCACTTTCATCTTTCACTTCAAGGGCACTCATTTCCATCCTACCTGCCATATACACCTAACCATTTTTCTGCATATGCCTTTTTTCCCCAGCTAGACGATAAGCCCCTGATGTTGAATCCTGAATGGAAAGGATAAAGCACAGACCCTGAATTAATTTTCTTGGTCATATATAGTATACAATTTCTACAAATAATAATTTTTAAAATGAAATATGTACATACACATGCATCTCTGTGTATTTATGGTTAATTAAATGAAGCTATTTGGCAACTCCTTTCCAGTCCAAGAGTAGAACTGTAAAGAATATGCTAAATTTTAGATCATTAAGTTGGTTTTCTTTAATTATATGGCAGTGTTTCAATAAAGCTTTGAGTCATCTTTAAAATTCCTTGCCAGGGGTACAGCATACTACATTTAAAATGGCACTTATCTTAGTAAACACATTTCTATTATAAATGATTTGTCCCAATAAAGCAGTCCCTTGGCAAAGAGCTGCCATGTCTTCTAAAGCCCCTGTGAAGAAAAATACATGAAAATATAAGCACCATAGATGAGAAAACTGGAAAAGTTTCCTTAATCAGAAGTTACCAGGAATCATTCCCTAAAGCAAAAGAAACAATTATTGTCCCCACTTTTCTCTAATTTCAAATCCTATAGCACTTATTTTATGTAAACAGCTTCTCTAACATAGCTGTAAATAAGTCCTAAAAGTTTCCTATAGATGAAGCTATGGACATG